>JAGFNK010000157.1:0-107450 GCA_025769875.1 Russula earlei | reverse complement strand
AAAACCAGGGATCGCCCGACGCAATTCTGGCATTTATCGACTTACTCCCCCAAGAACTACAAGCCCTAAAAGAATACTTAGACGAACATTTGAAAAGAGGCACAATCCGACCATCAAAAGCAGCTATTGCCAGCCCATTCTTCTTTGTAGAAAAGAAGGAGTGAGGAAATCTACGACCAGTGCAAGACTACAGAGCCCTGAAACAGCAACTGTCAAAGACGCGTATCCACTACCCTTGATTCCTGAATTAATTGACAAACTCCAAGGAGCCCAATACTTTACCAAGTGTTGACGTACGATGGGGATATAACAACATTCGCCTCAGAGAAGGCGATGAACACCCTCGCAGCATTCAAGACACCATTAGGACTCTTGAACCATTGATAATGACATTTGGTCTCTGCAACGCCCCAGCCCTTTCCAACGCTTTATGAACACCATCCTAGCAAAATCATTGCCACTGAACGAGTGGTTTGTTTATCTAGATATGATATACTAATCATGGCGCAAACCTTGAACGAACTAGACGACTGGACACATAGGTCCTAAAACACTCCAAGACCACGACTTATACTTGAAACCAGAGAAATGTGCTTTCCGACAACCTCTATTAGTTACCTAGGCATCAATATCTCCCAAGGACGAATATCCATGGACCAAGACAAGTTAATAGGCATTACAAAGTGGCCTACTCCGACCAATGTTACGGAAGTACAAGCATTTCTAGGATTCTGCAACTTCTATCGACGATTTATCCACCAATACTCTCGAATAGCACGTTCCTTGTTTAAACTTAACAAAGAAAGAAACCCCTTCAAGTGGGAAGACGATGAAGAACAAGCATTTCAGAAATTAATCCAAGCATTCACAACGGCCCCAATCCTCATGTTACCTAACCACACGAAACCCTTTCGACTCATCTGCGATGCAAGGGACTTTGCCGTCAGTGCAATCTTGGAACAACCCGATGAATTTAACAGATATCACCCAGGCCTATTTCTGAAATCCTTGGACCCCGCACAACGAAATTACATGATGATCTACGATAAAGAACTCTTGCTATCGTCTTATCCCTCTGGCACTTCCGACACTACCTTGAAGGCGCTACACACCCCATTGATCTATGGACAGACCACAATAACTTGACATACTTCATGACAAAACAAAAACTCACGAGACAACAAGCCGATGGGCACTCCTCCTCAGCAATTTCGACTTCACCATCACCCACCACCCAGGAACTATGAACAAAGCAGACGGTCTGTCCAGGCGGCCAGACTTTAAAGAGGGGATACAAAACGAAAATGATGGAAAGGTGCTCCTAGATGTTAATTTTTTAAAATTAGAGCAACACGCACCTCTGCTACAGAACCAATCAGCGACCAGGAACTTCGACAACAACTACGATCTAGCAAGACTATGACCCAGAAGTTCTAACGCATTAGCAATCATTATAAAGAATGGACCAAGGCAACTATCCAAAGGCTTACAGGACTGGAACCTTGAAGATGGACTAATACTATTCAAAGGAAAAGTCTATATCCCAAACAACGACACCCTAAGAAAAGAAAATTCTAAAACTACACCACGACTCCCTTGCCACTGGGCATCCTGGCCAATGGAAAACTTATGACTAATCAGCCGAAACTATTGGTGGCCAGGAATGCTAACTTATGTCAAAAGTTATGTAGATGGTTGTGCAATTTGCCAAAGTACCAAGAACCGTCCAGAAGACCAGAAACACCCCTTGTACCGATTAACCAGCTGGAGAAGTATGGAAAAGCATTACTATGGACTTTATCACAGACCTACCGATTTCACAAGGCTTCGACAGCCTCCTAGTCATGGTAGATCGATTCAGTAAAGCAATAATCATTACCCCTTGCCACAAGACAATCACAGCAGACGAAACAGCGACACTAATCATGAACAATGTTCTGGAGAAGAATAGGGCTCCCAACACAAATAATATCGGACAGAGGCCCTCAGTTCGCAGCAAAAGTCACTCAAGAACTATGGAAGAAGTTAAATGTCAAAGTATCATTAAGCACAGCATACCCACCCACAGACAGATGGAGAAACAGAACGAGTTAACCAAGAACTAGAACAATACCTACGAATATTTTGCAACCATCAAGCAGACAATTGGGCAGAACTAGTTCCCTTTATGGAGTTCGCACATAATGCCAGAAACACAGTAGTGCTACGAACAAACCCCCGTTTGAAGTCTGGTATGGCTTTAACCCAACATTTGCTCCGCCCCTTGCCTTTACATCAAAGTTCCCTTCGATCCAAGAAAGACTATCAAGATTAAAACCAACTCAGAGAAGAAGTAGCTGCCTCCCTGAACCGAGCAACAGAAATCATGAAGCAATCAGGACCTCAATCCTCCACATTTCGTTTTAAAAAGGGGATCAAGTATGGGAAGCTACGAATCTACGAACCACTCACCAAAAGCAAAACTAGCCCCTCGACGCTATGGGCCATTCAAAGTCACCACTGCCTATCCAGTAAATGTTCACCTCGAGCTACCAAAGTCTTGGAAGATACACCCGGTTTTTCACCACTCCCTGATTAAACCTTACAAAGAAACCATTGCCCATGGTCCTAACTTTTCAAACCCGCCACCAATATAGTCAAAGGTGAAGAACAATATGAAGTAGAACAGATCCTAAACTCTCGGCTCTCCCCAAACCAAAAGGAATCCAATACCTAGTTAAATGGAAAGGGTACAACGTTGCAGAAAATACTTGGGAGCCAGCATCTAACCTATCAAGAGTGCAATCACTTGTTAAAGACTTCCATCGGAAATATCCGAAGGCGCTTAGAACAATTCCCACCAGGAGTAACCCCTAAACCAACAACTCTCATCATGACCTCTGTCGATGACTACCTTATCCTTGTACCAACGAACTTCTCAGAGAACCCCTGCGACCACATGCACCCAATCGACCACAGCCATCCCCAAAGCAAATCATAGAACAAGGGAGAACTCCCCACGAACAAACAGACTTCGACTTTTCATATGCAAACTACTCCACCTTCCAAAGAAACGAATCCCTACTGTTGCAGGAGCAACAAGTCTATAAAGAGGGATGAATGTTACGAACCAAGGCCAAATCCTGGCCAAAGATTGTCCTATTTTACTCAAGAAGAACCTCTCTCACTTTGCATTGCCGACTCCCTTCCATTTTCTGGGCTATCCCCCTGCGGTACAAGATATTGCTATTGCAAAGGCACTATACACGACCAGGCACCAGTTTTCCTAATCGGGTAATCATCGCGTGGCAGCCACATGGCCACTCAGCCACCATGAAACCCGAAACAGCGGCACAAACTCTTAGAAACTGTTGCATAAATCATCTGACGTCATCAAGGCTCCAATGACATCATGGCTGACTGAGCGACTCCACAGTGACCTCATAGACTCACTAAGCGCTCCACAGTGACATCATAATGATGTCATCACTCCACAATGATCAGTAATGCGCTCAGTAAGCCTGAAAGTTGACACAAGCAAGTTTATGCCTCTGTAGTCCTATTGGATGGTACCAAAGAGTCTAGAATAGTCCCAGTGCTTTGTAATCGACCCTGTATACTGTATATAAGCCCCAATGAAGCATGGCAGTCGTCAGACTGTCCATTTGTGATACTCTCCACTTCCTGGGTACTCCCCTGCGACTGCTCAGTCTAAAGACTTCCCTCGTCTTCAAGGTACTCTTCAACGACCGCCTTGTTCAAAGTTCCTCGCTGCACTGGCCTCTACTCTTCGCCTCTGCCTCCTGCAACACGTACCAGTCCCCATCTGGTATCTTCTAGTCGTTTGGCTCGTCCTCCTGTTCAATGCTGTTTACGCCGCGTACCATCTGTTCCGACCCCTGCCCACCTGCTCCTGAGTCCTTAGTGATCAGCAGTACGTTCTTGACAGCAGCAGAAGGAGCTGGAAGGCAGCCTTCAAGACACCATATGGAACATACCTGCCCAACATCATGTATTTTGGGCTCAAGAACACGCCAGCCTTCTTTACTAGGCTGATGAGAAGAGACTTCAGTGACTGGCTGGACCGATGGGCAGAATACACGGTCAACTATTTGGATGACTTTGGAATTGCCACAGGGGACAGTCCAGAACAACTAGAAATCCATGAGCAATGTGTCAACGAACTACTCACACTGATGCAGAAGAAGTCATACTTCCTGAAACCCCAGAAGTGCCAATTCATGGTGCGAAAACTAACCATGCTAGGATGGGACATAGACGAAGGGAAGATGAAGATTGAGGCCTCCAAAGTCCGAGGAATCACGGACTGGCCTCAGGAAATCAAGGACGTACACGAAGTGCGCAAAGTCATGGGAGTCCTCAGTTACAATAGGGCTTTCATTTGAGGATTCAGTCAGATTGCTCGACCCATTATTGCCTTGACAAAGAAAGGGGTGCCATTTGAATGGACCCAAGAATGCAAAGATGCTCTGGAACGACTTATCCAGATAGTATCTTCTGACCCTGTCCTGCTCCATCCTGATGAGGAGTGACCCTTTGAACTGGAAGTAGATGCGTCCAATTATGCCATTGGAGCAGTATTATTCCAGAAGGACGAACAAGGAAAGAGGAGGCCAATAGGTTACTTTTCAGCAGCTTGAAACAAGCAGAAAAGAACTATGACATATGGGACAAAGAGATCTTAGCCATGGTGCGAGCCTTGAAACACTGGCGACACCTGCTCATGGGAGCAAAGCATAAGGTCGTGGTCTATACAGACCATGCAAACCTGTTGCATTACAGACACCCTCAGCGAATAAAATGGTCAAGTGGCAAGATACATTACCTTCTTGGCAGATTTCGACTTAGAATTGAAACATCAGGCGGGGGCAAGGAATAAAGCAGATGCCCTGTCAAGGAGACCTGACCTTGACGATGGACAAGGGGATAAAGAAGAAGTGGTCGCACTACCTGACCATCTTTTTATTCGAGTAATGCACACTACTGCATTGGAAGAATGGATAAAGAACCAACAAGGGGAAGAAAGAACCGATTAAAGTTACTTGATTGGGTACAGAGACACCGACTGGAGAAGCGACATAACTTATGGTGGAAGAATGAAGCCTTGGTGGTTACAGGCGACGAAGGAACCCACAGGACGTTACTGGACAGTATCATGACAGTCCCACAGCATGGACACCAGGAAAAGCTAAAACATTACTGGGAATGATGCGATACTATGGTGGCCCACCATAAGACGCTTTTCGATCAATATGTGGAAGGATGCGCAATTTGCCAAAGTAACAAGTCACACTCATCATCCAAATCGACCTCCCTTGTATCCCATTCTACCGGAAGAAGGGGCTACTCCCTTCTCGACGACTGTCAGCATGGACTTTGTGTCAAATTGCCGAAGTCGAAGGGATGCGACAGTATATTGACTGTCACTGACCACAATTGTACTAAAGGCATCATCTTGCTTCCTTGCAAAGAAGAAAGGATGCAGAAGAGCTAGCACAGCTCTACAAGGACAGAATATTCCCATTTGTGGAGTACCAACAAGATCATATCCAATCAAGATAAACTAATAAGTTCCAAGTTCATTAGGGAACTTTGCGACCAGCTGCATATCAAACAGAATATCAGCACTGCCTACCATCCCCAGACAGATGGACAAAGAAAGAACGAATCAGACGATGGAAACATCGCTAAGAATCTTTTGCAACCACCAACAAGATGATTGGGTGGATTGGCTGCCTCTGGTGCCACACCGAAATTCTAACGTTTCAGAGACAACCAGACAATCCCCTTTCTTCTTAGGATGGGCTTTAGCCCAAGGCCACCAGCCAAATTGGGGAACAAGATACCAAGAATACAATTGGAAAGTCCGGATCCAGGAAGCAAGATCACAGGCACAAGAAGCGATGAAGATCACTTCCCTAATGTGGAAGCGAAGAAGTAGTTTCCAACCTTATCGAAGGAGAAAGGGTATGGCTCAACCACCAACCTAAAAATGACACACCTACAGTGAAACTATGCCCAAAACAATATGGGCCCTTTGAAATCACGGAGGTGATTAGTCCGGTGACATACAGATTGATCTCCCTAGCCGCTGGAGGATCCATAACGCGTTTCATGCCTCCTTATTGACACCTATACAAGGAAACTGAGGAGCATGGGGCCAACTACACCAATCCAGAAGCAGAATTGGTGGAAGGAGAAGAGGAATATGAAGTAGCAACAATTTTAGGTTCAAGACGAACTGGAAGGAGGAAACAACTGGAGTATCAAGTCCGGTGGAAGGGTACTCCAAAGCCCATGACTCTTGGGAGCCAGTAGAGAACATCAAAACAGCTAGACTAATAGAGGAATATCACAGAAAGCGTTACACCATTTTCCTTTTACGTTTTACCTCTTACCTTTTTTGCTATGGACTGCTTGCTTTCATACGTCCCTTTACTTACTGGTCTCATGATCTTATGTCTTGTGATCCCTTCTGGTTATCATGTGATCCATACACATCCAGGTAACACTGGATTGCTGTACTTTCCCTTTGTTTGGTTCTCTTTCCATTTATATTCACTTCTAGTGTCGACTGTGCAATGCTGCGCACCTACTGTGCAGCACAGTTACTTGTTCTGACTCATTCGTGGCCTCATTCCTATGACTCCTACTTATTATGACTCCTACTATACTACTAGTAGCACAGTCAAGCACAGCTATTGCTGCGCTTCTCCTGTATATATAAGCTCAGTACTTTGTGACCAAAGCCCTAAGCTTGGTCTCTTGTAGAATCCAACCTACTCTTGTCCAAACATATTCGCCTGCAACCCACTTCACTCTCACACTTAACCCACAACCACCTCTCCATTTCATCAACTCAACACACACCATCCCCATCTACTCTTTCGCCTTTCCCTTCCTTCCCTAAGAGTCTCTCTTCACTCTCCTAAGAAGAGCTCTCCTCCTTTAAGACCTACCTTCCTCTCTCTCTCTCTGCGTTGTTCAAGGTCCCCAACGGACTTGAACACATATAGCTAGTGGAACCAGCCCGTCTATCCCATTACAAACTTACCCTAGCTTCTCAACGGACCGAGTTGTACTAGGAAGGGTCTATTGGCCATAACCTGTTTAGCATAAAACACTTCGACCGCTGCAGGGATCCTTACTCATTACACACTGGAACCAGCCCATTTTTGAATACCTTGTGATCATCAACTTGTCTTCTGCTTGTGAACTGACACAGCTAGTTTACCGTGACAGAAAGAACCCACGGCATACGGGTTATAAAATCCAGTGAAAGATGCCCTCTACTACTCCTCATCCCCATATCATCACTCACAAATGTCCCAAACTCCCACTAATGAAATCGTTCCCCAATCTGACCTCTCTGGTGTAGAGGGGCCACTTGAAATCACACTCCCGATGCTTCCTCCTTGCCTTCTTCCAAGGAATGGATGAACAAACACTGGAGAAGGGAAGCAGATAGTGCCTCTTGAATTTGGACCCCCTGCTGACCAAGTCGACGTTCAGCCTGGGGATTGGGATTGACGTCCCCACCAGCACTCTTGCCCAGGATTCCCACCCTGGAGAGCCTGGGTACGATGGGACGCTGACAGACACCACACAGGGATGACATCCCTGATGGCATGACTTGGGGCAACAAAACTGGCCAGGTATGTGGCCTATGACATTGCCTTGGGAGAGCTGAGAGTGAGGGGGAAGAATGGAGAAGGCCAGGCAGACTATGGCGAGATCCTCCAGGCCACCCCTTGCTATAACCTCTATAACTATAGCCAAGACGAACATGACTTGGACTGCTTTGACACAGAGAGCAGTTCGAAGGGCGCTGGAGACAGACCCTCTACCTGCTAGGCGACTATGGGCTGCAGGCAGAACTCTACTACCGCTTAGACCATCTTTACACCTTACAAGACGACTGGAAGCTAACTATAAGGTGCTCGAAGAAGAGGAGAAGCAGCTGCGCTACAAGCTCAGCAAGTACCTAGCCGAGAAGCGAGGAGTAGAGAGAGGCAGGGCTGAAGCCAAGGAGAGAATGGCGGCAGCCAAAGTATGCTCACATTGTTGGGAGTTCATTGAAGCAGGCTGTAGCCAGGGAGAAACCCTCCAGGTGTCTGGGCTAAGAACTCCTCACCAACTATCGGGCTGGGCAGCCCACTCCCCCTCTACCCATCTTCGTCCCTCAGCTGCCATTGGCAGACATCGCTCAGGGTATGCCACCCCCGACCCAGAACCAGTACCAGCCCCCCACACCTACGATGGTGCCAGGGTATTCAGAAGAGGATGGGCGTCCTCCAAACCATGTCTGGTATGCGCCTTCGAGGAGGAGCAGGATCGGAAGCATCACCCAAACCCTTCCCCCCAGAGCTCTATCTATTCCATTCCTATAGCAGCAGTGGGGAAGCATCTACTGCAACGGCTGACTTCATTCCGGCCTCAGCAACTGAACATGATAGAAGGGAGGGAGAAAAGGAACTGATCAATTTGTGGCAAGGTAGGACATTTTAAACAAGTAGTCCCCTACCCCACCAATATTGCCATGACCAACTGGCAGCAGACGCTGCCTCACATTGCCTAGTGCATCCCTATCATCGCAGCTATGCCCCAGTCAGATCATGCCCCTTTCACCGAGGATGGGAACTGGGACACCCGAGCAGAAGAGGAAGTCCGACCAGGAGAGGGAGGACACTGCGAACCCATGCATCTTGCAGGTCAAAAGGAGATGGGTCCAGGGACCTTTCAAGAACCTTTCACTATGACTCCTCTTCGCTCAGACACACCTCCAGTCCGGAGGTTACCTAGGGACTCTGACAGACTCCCACAGATCATGTCTCCTTCAGCCACTGCTAAGGAGTCAGAGGCGGTAGTGGCCTTAGCATTGGCTGCCTATGAGGCAAGCAGAAGAAGGCCGATACACCTTCACTGCCTCATCACCCTCCCTTGATGATGATGGCATTGACCCCACCACTCGATTTTAGAATTGTTGGTGTGGGACCACCAATCTGGAGGAGGGGTAATGTTACCAAGTGGTTTGGGGTCCGGAAGATGCCAGAACACCTGAACTATGGACTGCACCGTTTGCATTATGCGTGCATCAGATCTTGATCGTTTATGTTCCTTGATATCACATTCGGAGCGCATTGATCGTATCTTTCAGAAGATGTACTGAAAAAGCAATGAGTAGCATTGCTTCTGTCCCAGATGTTCCTGTACCGCCACATACACGATTTCCTTGATTGGGGAAGCACTTCATGCTTCCAGCACCGAGATCGTTTACATAGAAGCAACCTCGCTTCTATGAGCTGCCTTTTGCTTCTATAGCACCAACCAGTACTACAGTAGTACAAACCTTATCCCTGTAGGCTAATAAAGCCTCCAGTAGAAACAGTTGAGCCTTAAGCTCGACTTAGTTTGCCAATCCCAAACAGTGGACTCCTACCCCGTCTGCAGAGCCCCTCTCATCTTGTTGTCATACTCTAGAAGGATCTAACACTCCTTCCCCTCCACGAGTATTGCTTGCTTGACTCAAGCATATCTGCATTAGGACACGTTTTATAGACGCAACCATTGATCTTATTTAAGGCACTTTGGAGCCTTAACACTCGTCACCACGCCCACAAGATGACAGCATGAGCACACACAAGTCACCCCCTCAGATGCTCACACCTTTCCATAACGCCATCGCCTATGCCCTTGCCTCTTGCCACCCCATTGCCTTCAAACGACCACACCTCAGCCTCTGCCATGACAGCAGCCCAGGATCAACAACAACAACAACAGCAGCAGCACCAATATCAGCAACATGGCCGACGCCTGGCAACACCCGTTTGTGACGACACATTTGACACAACGACGCAAGCACACTCCTCCCTCCTGCTTCCCCACACTGTGCCCACGTTCCAACGCATGGCAACACCTCAGAACGTGCACACCCCCCTTTGTGACGATGGTGACCACGGCACGCAAGGCCAAGACTCACTGAAGAAGCTACACGTACATGTACCCATGCCAATGCCTATTGCTGCCCTCGATTCACGCCTTGCATCATCATTTCAATTTGTCTCTTCACTCTCCCTCAGTCTGTTAAGGCTCCAAAGTGCCTTAAATAAGATCAATGGTCGCGTCTATAAACAGCGTCCTACCAATGCAGATATGCTTGAGTCAAGCAAGCAATACTTGTGGAGGGGAAGGAGTGTTAGATCCTTCTAGAGTATGACAACAAGATGAGAGGGCTCTGCAGACGGGGTAGGAGTCAACTGTTTGGGATTGGCAAACTAAGTCGAGCTTAGGGCTCAACTGTTACGACTGGGGGGCTTTATATAGCCCTACAGGGATAAGGTTCGTACTACTGTAGTACTAGTCGGTGCTATAGAAGCAAAACATGGCTCATAGAAGCGAGGTTGCTTCTATGTAAACGATCTCGGTGCTGGAAGCATTAAGTGCTTCCCCAATCAAGGAATCGACGTACGTGGCGGTACAGGAACATCTGGGACAGAAGCAATGCTACTCATTGCTTCTTCAGTACATCTTCTGAAAGATACGATCAACGCGCTCCGAATGTGATATCAAGGAACATAAACGATCAAGATCTGACGCACGCATAATGCAAACGGTGCAGTCCATAGTTCAGGTGTTCCGGCATCTTCCGGACCCCAAACCACTCTGGTAACATTACCCCTCCTTCAGATTGGTGGTCCCACACACCAACAATTCTAAAATCGAGTGGTGGGGTCAACGCCATCATCATCAAGGGAGGAGGTGATGTGGTGAAGGTGTATCGGCCTTCTTCTGCTGCCTCATAGGCAGCCAATGCTGAGGCCACTATCGCCTCTGACTCCTCAGCAGTGGCTGAAGGAGACATGATCTGTGGGAGTCTGTCAGAGTCCCTAGGTAACCTCCGGACTGGAGGTGTGTCTGAGCGAAGAGGAGTCGTAGTGAAAGGTTCTTGAAAGGTCCTGGACCCTTCTCCTTTCGCTACCTGCAAAATGCGCGGGTTAGCAGTGTCCTCCCTCTCCTGGTCGGACTTCCTCTTCCTGCTCGGGTGTGCCTGTTCCCATCCTCGGTGGAAAGGGCATGATCTGATTGTGTATAGGAACGATGATAGGGAGGCACTAGGCAATGTGAGGCAGCGTCTGCTGCCAGTTGGTTGTGGCAATACTGGTGGGGCAGTGGACAGTACTTGTTAAAGTGTCCTACCTCGCCACAATACTTGCATTGGTTCCTTTTCCTCCTCCCTTCTATCATGTTCAGCTGCTGAGGCTCCGGAATGAAGTCAGCCGTTGCAGTAGACCGCTTCCCCACTGCTGCTATAGGAATGGTAATAGATAGAGCTCTGGGGGGAAGGGTTTGGTGACGCTTCCGATCCTGCTCCTCCTCGAAGGCGCATACCGGACATGGTTTGGAGGACGTTCATCTCCTCTTCCGAATACCCTTGCACCGTCGTAGGTGTGGGGCTGGCTGGTACTGGTTCTGGGTCAGAGGTAGCATACCCCTGAACAATGTCTGCCAAAGGCAGCTGAGGGACGAAGACGGGTAGAGGGGGAGTGGGCTGCCCAGCCCGATAGTTGGTGAGGAGTTCTTCAGCCCAGACACCTGGAGGGGTTTCTCCCTGGCTACAGCCTGCTTCAATGAACTCCCAGCAACGTGAGCGTACTTTGGCTGCTGCCATTCTCTCCTTGGCTTCAGCCCTGTCTCTCTCTACTCCTCGCTTCTCAGCTAGGTACTTGCTGAGCTTGTAGCGTAGCTGCTTCTCCTCTTCTTCAAGCACCTTATAGTTAGCTTCCAGCGTCTCTTGTAGGTGTAGAGATGGTCTAAGCGGTAGAGTTCTGCCTGCAGCCCATAGTCGCCTAGCAGGTAGAGGGTCTGTCTCCAGCGCCCTTCAAACTGCCTCTCTGTATCGAAGCAGTCTAAGTCATGTTCGTCTTGGCCATAGTTATAGAGGTTGTAACAAGGGGTGGCCTGGAGGATCTCGCCATAGTCTGCCTGGCCTTCTCCATTCTTCCCCCTCACTCTCGGCTCTCCCAAGGCAACGTCATAGGCCACATACCTGGCCAGGTTTGTTGCCCCAAGTCATGCCATCAGGGATGTCAATCCCTGTGTGGTGTCTGTCAGCGTCCCATCGTACCCAAGGCTCTCCAGGGTGGGCATCCTGGGCAAGAGTGCTGGTGGGGACGTCGCATCCCAATCCCCAGGCTGAACATCGACTTGGTCAGCAGGGGGTCCAAACTCGAGAGGACGCATATCTGCTTCTCCTTCTCCAGTGTTATGTTCATCCATTCCTTGGAAGAAGGCGAGGAGGGAAGCATCGGGAGTGGTGATTTCAAGTGGCCCCTCTACACCAGAGAGGTCGGATTGGGGAACGATTTCATTAGTGGGAGTTTGGGACATTTGTGAGCGACGATATGGGGATGAGGAAGTAGAGGGCATCTTTCGCTGGACTTTTATAACCCGTATGGCTGTGGGGTTCTTTCTGTGATATTCCTCTATTAGTCTAGATGCTTTGATGTTCTCTACTGGCTCCCAAGAGTCATGGGCTTCGGAGTACCCTTCCCACCGGACTTGATACTCTAGTTGTTTCCTCCTTCCAGTTCGTCTCGAACCTAAAATCGTTGCTACTTCATATTCCTCTTCTCCTTCCACCAATTCTGCTTCTGGATTGGTGTAGTTGGCCCCATGCTCCTCGGTTTCCTTGTAAGGTGTCAATAAGGAGACATGAAACGCGTTATGGATCCTCCAGCAGCTAGGGAGATCCAATCTGTATGTCACCGGACTAATCACCTCCGTGATTTCAAAGGGCCCATATCGTTTTGGGCGTAGTTTCACTGTAGGATGTGTTGTTTTTAGGTTGGTGCTGTCGAGCCATACCCTTTCTCCTTTCTGATAAGGTTGGAAACTACTTCTTCGCTTCCACATTAGGGAAGCGATCTTCATTGCTTCTTGTGCCTGTGATCTCACTTCCTGGATCTGGACTTTCCAATTGTCTATTCTTGGTATCTTGCTTTCCCGATTTGGCTGGTGTGCCTTGGGCGTAAAGCCCATCCATAAGAAGAAAGGGGATTGTCTGGTTGTCTCTGAAACGTTAGAATTCATCGTGTATTGCACCAGAGGCAGCCAATCCACCCAATCATCTTGTTGGTGGTTGCAAAAGATTCTTAGCGATGTTTCCATCGTCTGATTCGTTCTTTCTGATTGTCCATCTGTCTGGGGATGGTAGGCAGTGCTGATATTCTGTTTGATATGCAGCTGGTCGCAAAGTTCCCTAATGAACTTGGAACTTATTAGTTTATCTCGATCGGATATGATCTTGCTTGGTACTCCCACAAATGGGAATATTCTGTCGTTGTAGAGTTGTGCTAGCTCTTCTGCGTCCATTTCCTCTTTGCAAGGAAGCAAGATGACGCCTTTAGTACAATCGTGGTCAGTGACAGTCAATATACTGTCGTATCCTTTCGACTTTGGCAATTTGACCACAAAGTCCATGCTGACAGTCGAGAAGGGAGTAGCCCCTTCTTCTGGTGGAATGGGATACAAGGGAGGTCGCTTTGGATGAGTGTTTGACTTGTTACTTTGGCAAATTGCGCATCCTTCCACATATCGATCGACAAAGCGTCTTATGGTGGGCCACCAGTAGTATCGCATCATTCCCAGTAATGTTTTAGCTTTTCCTGGGTGTCCTGCTGTGGGACTGTCATGATACTGTTCCAGTAACGTCCTGTGGGTTCCTTCGTCACCTGTAACCACCAAGGCTTCATTCTTCCACCATAAGTTATGTTGCTTCTCCAGTCGGTGTCTCTGTACCCAATCAAGTAACTTTAATCGGTGTCTTTCTTCCCCTTGTTGGTTCTTTATCCGTTCTTCCAATGCAGTAGTGTGCATTACTCGAATAAAAAGATGGTCAGGTAGTGCGACCACTTCTTCTTTATCCCCTTGTCCATCGTCAAGGTCAGGTCTCCTTGACAGGGCATCTGCTTTATTCCTTGCCCCTGCCTGATGTTTCAATTCTAAGTCGAAGTCCGCCAAGAAGGTAATGTATCTTGCCACTCGACCATTTATTCGCTGAGGGTGTCGGTAATGCAACAGGTTCGCATGGTCTGTATAAACCACCACCTTATGCTTTGCTCCCATGAGTAGGTGTCGCCAGTGTTTCAAGGCTCGCACCATGGCTAAGAACTCTTTGTCCCATATGTCGTAGTTCTTCTCTGCTGGTTTCAAGGCTGCTGAGAAGTAACCTATTGGCCTCCTCTTTCCTTGTTTGTCCTTCTGGAATAGTACTGCTCCAATGGCATAATTGGACACATCTACTTCCAGTTCAAAGGGTCGCTCCTCATCAGGATGGAGCAGGACAGGGTCAGAAGATACTATCTGGATAAGTCGTTCCAGAGCATCTTTGCATTCTTGGGTCCGTTCAAATGGCACCCCTTTCTTTGTCAAGGCAATAATGGGTCGAGCAATCTGACTGAATCCTCAAATGAAAGCCCTATTGTAACTGAGGACTCCCATGACTTTGCGCACTTCGTGTACATCCTTGATTTCCTGAGGCCAGTCCATGATTCCTCGGACTTTGGAGGCTTCAATCTTCATCTTCCCTTCGTCTATGTCCCATCCTAGCATGGTTAGTTTTCGCACCATGAACTGGCACTTCTGGGGTTTCAGGAAGTATGACTTCTTCCGCATCAGCATGAGTAGTTCATTGATACATTGCTCATGGATTTCTAGTTGTTCAGGACTGTCCCCCGTGGCAATTCCAAAGTCATCCAGATAGTTGACCGTGTATTCTGCCCATCGGTCCAGCCAGTCACCAAAGTCTCTTCTCATCAGCCTAGTAAAGAAGGCTGGTGCGTTCTTGAGCCCAAAATACATGACATTGGGCAGGTATGTTCCATATGGCGTCTTGAAGGCTGCCTTCCAGCGATCTCCTTCTGCCAGTCGCACATTATTGTATCCCCATCGTATATCGAATTTGGAGAAGACCTTTTTCCCTCGGAGTCTTTCCACCTCTTGTTCCAGATGTGGTAAAGGTTCATTGTCTCGTCTGGTCCACTGATTTAGTCATCGATAGTCTACAATGATCCTCTTCTCTTTGCTGTCCTTCTTGCCAATGAAGAACACTGGAGATGTGTAGCTGGATGGACCTGGAGTGATGTATCGCTTCTCTACTTCATCAGCTAGGAATTTCTTGAGGTATTCTCGCTCATCTCGTGTTAGGGGGTACACTTTGCAGTTTAGTTCCTTTGGTGCGTCAGGTAACAGCTCTATCTGCATGTCTGGTTCTCTTGGTGGTGGGAACCTCTGGGACTTCTCTTCTGAGAAGACATCTGCAAAGCGGTGGAATTGCTTTGGAACATTGGTAAGGGGATCCTCTCCTTCCTGTGGTTTAATCGACTGCTGGGCCCACTTCTGAGCAATAGTCGTCTTTTGTAGGTAAATGGCTTCCCCTTTCTTCAATTGTCGGTTTTCATCTCTTGCTCGCTTTTGGAGTTTTGCGACATAGAGATCCAGGTACTTGTATCAAGCAGTCTCAATCTGTACCGTTCCTTCCATCAGCTGTCCT
Source organism: Russula earlei (assembly GCA_025769875.1). Classification (NCBI taxonomy): domain Eukaryota; kingdom Fungi; phylum Basidiomycota; class Agaricomycetes; order Russulales; family Russulaceae; genus Russula; species Russula earlei. The sequence goes on along the minus strand of JAGFNK010000157.1, from coordinate 91,900 downwards.
TTCTTCCAGTTGATGGTGGGGTCGAATTCATATAGGAAGGGATATCCCAGGATGACCCGATCCATTCCTAAATCTGTGAGATAGAACCTTTGCAAGCTCTCCTTCTCCTTGTATCGGACACGAAGCCAGCAGTAATGGGTGAGTTCCCCCTGCTTATTCTGGGTTCCATCGACGTTTCGTACTACCATGGGTTCATGTAGTTCTTGTTTCCCAATCTTCAGTCTTTTCCAAGCTGAGTGATCGACGAAGTTCTCTGTTGCTCCACTGTCCAGTAGAGCAGATTCCTCGGCCGTTGTGTGTGCAGTGACGAAGGTGAACGGAATATTCATAGCATTTAGTCTTCTAATGTACACTTGCAACACACTATTCTTCCTAAGCCAGGCCGTTGACTTAGGTGTTCCTAAAAACCCTGTTCCATCAGTTCTTCCAACAAGTCCTCCTTTTGTTTGGTGGACATCTTCTTTATGGACGCCGAGGAGGAGCTCTTGTTATAGGTAGGAGGAGGAGATGTAGATCGCCCAGAGACAGTGCTTTCATTTCCACTATCCCCTGAGTCGTCCTCCTTCTCTGTTTCCAGAGCTCGAGCTTTCCCTTTGTCCCTTGGGTTACTTGATTTCTTCTTGACTCTGTCCTTGTCTGGACAGTTCCGACTGATATGTCCTGCTTTCTTGCAGATGAAGCATTTCCCTTCTGCTAGCAGTTTCTTCTTTTCCTCTGTCAGAGGAGGACGTCGCTTGGTCCTTGCTGCATCAGTGGATACTGAGTCTACTTCCATTGCATTCGGATCTCTTTGGTTTCGCCTTTTCCCAACCTGTAGGGATTTCATGCGATTTTCCCTGGTGGTCAACGATCCACCTCCAGATCCAATATTGGCTTTCATGAGCTGGTCTCTGGCCTGCTCTTCCCTGGCAGCATTGATCCATGCTCGTAGATCATTGATGGCAGGTATATCTCTGACTGGTCGATTGTAGATTCATCGCACCAGCCAGGTGATTAGTCCAGCCTTGTAGGCTTCTACTGCTCCTGGTGAATTCTGGTCCCATCCTGCTTTACTGAGCAGAATGAGGAACTTGCTGGTATAGTCATCCAGCGATGCTGCTTTAGACATGGACAGTTGTTGTAGCTCCATGAAAGCATCTTCAGGCTCTGTGGTGTCTTTGAATTCTCTGAAGAAGTCATCCACAAATTCAGTCCAAAAGAGCATGTCAGTTGGATCTAGCTGCACTGGTGCATAGGGCGACGGCGGGTCCCCATTTCTTTTTGCTTCTACCAGGTTCGTTTGATTGACCACCCATTCATGCACTTTCTCTCCTTTGATGTAGGTGAGAGCTAGGGCTACTCGTTTCATTGGAATAGTCATGGTCGGGTTGTCGCTGTTGAGCAGATTCCATAGATTGAAATCCTGGACAAAGTACTTCGTCTTTTTCCTGTCTCCTTTGAAGACTTCAGGAGGGTCTCCTTTTAGAGATCCGTTGCCCCCATGGGGGCCTGGTGCCGGCTGAGGTGCCAGGTTTGCCCCTGGTCCTACAGGAGGTGCTGCTGGTGGTCCCCCTGCTGGAGGGCCTCCTCCAGGTGGGCCTCCTCCTGGTACTGGTGGACCTCCGGGTCCGAAGGGGACTCCTCCACCTCCAGGTGGTCCTCCTGCTCCGGGTGGACCTCCTCCAGGGTTTACTACGATGGTGGGCCCTGCTCTTCCACCTGCTGTCTGGGTGGCAATGGTGGCTGTCTGCGTTGCTGCAATGGTAGCCATTTCGACTGATTCTTCTGGTTCTTCAACGATTGTTGGTTCAATGGGCGAGACGTGTACTGTCTGCTCTAGTCTTTCAGCTAGCTCCAATACTTCTGGTGCTTCTGCTTTCTGATCTGTAGTCGGAGGGTCCGACTGTTCTGTTTCTCCACTTGATGACTTTTGTATCAATGGAGCTGGGTCGTCTACTACTGAGCTTCTGAGTTCCCAATGAGTAGTATAAGGATCTGTCTTGGTTCCTAAACCTAAGACCTTATATTCGTCGATGTCTTCGTCCTCTCCTGCGTAGGGACGTCCTTTGTGGTAATCAACAAAGTACCACTGATTGTTGATGTATTCACAAGGAAGGTAGCTTCCTTTGTATCGGACCTCGTATCTGTTAGGCCCTTCCTGGTCTGCCCAACACCAGATGGCAGTTCCTTTGATTCCTGAGGGTAGATCGTCCCTCTCTCTAGCTTTGAACCAACCAAATTTGGTTCCTTGCTTTGATTTCTGGTTGAACTTTACGCGTATGCTATGTTCTCCTTCGATTTCCAGTTTGTCCACTCGCCACTGCCTTTCCTAGGGAGTCGGGACTTGTCTGCCCTCTTACCACTGTCTATGCCAATGACAGTAGGGGTCTTTACAGAAGTATGCGTGTGTCCAACCGTGCTGCTCGTCGAGAGTCACGTAGTACACCTTCTTCTTGTCGTGGAGAGGTCTGTATAGATTCTCCCCCTTGACTACTTCAGCGTAGGTTGCTGACCGTATGATGACTAGATCCTAGTCTTTAGGCTTCCTGCCTATTTCTGGTTCGCTTTCACAGCGATGTCTGTGATAGAAGCTCGACTTATGTTAAGGCTCCAAAGTGCCTTAAATAAGATCAATGGTCGCGTCTATAAACGCGTCCTACCAATGCAGATATGCTTGAGTCAAGCAAGCAATACTTGTGAAGGGGAAGGAGTGTTAGATCCTTCTAGAGTATGACAACAAGATGAGAGGGGCTCTGCAGACGGGGTAGGAGTCAACTGTTTGGGATTGGCAAACTAAGTCGAGCTTAGGGCTCAACTGTTACGACTGGGGGCTTTATATAGCCCTACAGGGATAAGGTTTGTACTACTGTAGTACTAGTCGGTGCTATAGAAGCAAAACATGGCTCATAGAAGCGAGGTTGCTTCTATGTAAACGATCTCGGTGCTGGAAGCATTAAGTGCTTCCCCAATCAAGGAATCAACGTACGTGGCGGTACAGGAACATCTGGGACAGAAGCAATGCTACTCATTGCTTCTTCAGTACATCTTCTGAAAGGTACGATCAACGCGCTCCGAATGTGATATCAAGGAACATAAACGATCAAGATCTGACGCACGCATAATGCAAACGGTGCAGTCCATAGTTCAGGTGTTCCGGCATCTTCCAGACCCCAAACCACTCGGTAACACCTTTCCCATCCTTTCCCTAGGTCTCGCCAATGTGCAGTTTCGGGTTTCCTTTTACTTGCGCAATCTCACTGTCACAGTGACAAGTACAACCATGCTCGCCGTCTTCAATGAGTGTCTTACGCATTCTGTGTGTTACCCTTTCCCCCCCTTTTTTTTGCTTTTCGTTTTTTTGTCACTCCCCTCTGCTTTCCTTTGCACAGGCTTCACGCGGCTTCAAAACGTTGAACACATGTTCACATCTTGACTCACCTGTACCCTGGTGCCATCTTCTGCATCGTCCTTGATGCCTCCTCTTACCATGACAAAGCCCCCGACACCACTGTCCAAGTCCAAGAAACGAGAGAAGGTGGCCCTCGCTCCCAGGCACAGGCCGATGAACAGTGAACAGGTGCGTTATTCCTTTTCGTTTTTGTGCACTCTCTCATACTCTCTGGCCTTTTGTCAAGTGCTCAGGGGGGGAGATGGACATATGGAGCAACGACGAGACACCGCTTAGAACACATACACAAATGACGACAACGGCTATGGGCACAGTCCCAAGAAGTGCCGCGCGCGAGAGCCGGAACAGCGCTGCGGAGGTGAGTATCCGACTGTAGTTCAAAAATATTAGTTAGCGTTGATATGTGAAATATATATTGTTTCCTGACATTTGTGTGAATTTAAGTGCCTGAGTTGTTTATCATAACAATGTTGCAATCAGTAGAACATAAGCATGTGGTTGGCTTCATAGGTATGGTTGATGATGGGAAGAAATGTACATTTATGTTGTTGATATAACATTGTATGATTTATGTAGCATTGGTAGAAGAAATGTAGTCAATGGTGCTCTATATAACCCTGGTGGCGGCTATATTGAGTTTGGTGGTTGCTATATAGGCATGAAACCTCGATGGTTGTAAAGTTGCTACATAGCATTTTCATTTTTTCCTGATGTTGGGCAAAGCCCAAGCAAGCTTCAGCTTGTTTGTATCAAAATAATACAGTCATTCATGCCTCTTTGGGACAACCAAATGTTTATGACCCCCAGAAATTGGTAACAGACCACAGATAGATATTTTAAGTAGACAGTATCCATGTAATACATATCAGTCATATTTTGAGCACCTAAGAACCACTATTGAGCAATGTTGCAGTACACAATGAATGCAATCAGTCCAAAAAGTTGTTATCAGTCAAAACTGGGTCATTGACCCAAGTCACATCAGGGTGTGATTCCCAAATTGGGCGATTACTGATCACTATCTAGATCATTATCTACTGACATCTCAGGTTCCAAGTCATCATCATTGTTGTCCTCCTCATCGCTGTCAGAGTCTTCAGTGCTAAAATTGGCCAACAAAGGTTTTCGAAGGGCCTTCTCCATAACTGGCATCTTTGGCTTTGTCCATCTTGGCTTGCGGTGCTCATATTTCATGTTGTCTTGTTCAATTGTCCATTTCTTCACATCCTCGTCCCATCCACCTTTCAAGACCGCATTCCACCCCTTTCAATCCATCCCTTGAACTTTCCAGATCTCCATTGCTGCGGTATACTTCACTCTCGCCTTTTTCTTCACTGCAACTTCTTCAACAGCTTTATCCTGACCATCTTGCCATTCCTGGACACCTGCAACAATGTCATCTTGCGTTAGAATCTTTGCCCAGCCATCCATGTTGATTTTTCCAGTCTTTCTCTTCTTCAATTTCTTCTCCTCCTGGGCTTGCAATTGTCCCTGCATACCCTCTAGGTACATGGAATGCAGGACAGTCTGTGCTTGCATCCCTTGCATCACTTTCTTCTGTGCCTCCACTGTCGCATTGCTGGCATGTAATGCTTCCTGTAGCTTTGCCTCTAAATCTGTGCTTGGTGCTGTGTCCAAGATCATCGCATCTCGTTGCTTTGTAGGTGACATGGTGATGGTGAAAATGGGTGGCAACCTTGATGTCGACAGAATGGGTGAGTTTGATACTAGAAATGATGAAGATGTTGTTGCTAATGAAGCAACTGCACATCGCACAGGTGTGTATGACATATCTGGTGATCCTGGAGCCATCTCAGGTGTTCCTACTTCAGTTTCCATCTCCTGTCATTTCTGCTTCTGGGCATTGTGGTGAGAGATCAAATCAACAAGTTCACAGATGGGGCTAGCAAGTCCGAGTGGGAGAAGACTGATCCTTGATGTCTCAAGGCTAGGGGCCATCATCTCCACGGTAACAACATTGGGGTTAAATGGCACAATTCCAGTCTTCACAAAGGCTGCCCGAATGTTACTCTCTGTGAATGTGTGGACATGTGCCTTTGCATAGACTGCCATGAAGTTCACTTTGGTCACTGCAGGTCCTCATGCTTCAAACTTGTCTCGTTCATTGCTCCAGGCCCATTTCAAGACACTAAAGATGACGACATCGAGACCTTGGTAGACATGAGTAGAATGGGAGGGATAGCACAGTACAACAATGCTGTTGTCCCATGCATACTCCAGGAAGCCAAGGGTGTAATGAGAACTGTGGCCATCAACAATGAGGAGTCGAGTCCTGCCATCTGCCTTCATTTTTGTTTGTGTATCCCAGTCTTTGAGCCATGCCACACCAATCTCACCTGATGTGTAACCTTTTTTCTGATATCCAATGCTAGACCAGAATGAGCTTCTATTGAGCTTATCATTTGGGAATCATACCTAGCATCCAATGGGTTTTCCTGGAGCCACTTCATTTGGAATGCTTCTCCCTTGTATATAACAGTAGGTGCAACTGTTGTTCCATCGGCACAAATGGTGGGTAGAACTGTGATATTCTCCCGTGTTCCACTTCACTGCTGATGCTGGATCTTAGCTCCAGCAGGTCCAATCACCCACTCCGTCACACCTATCCCTGACTGTATCCCTGTCTCATCCGCACCATATACCAGCTCATCTGGAATGTTATGCAATTCTCTTCCCTCTTTTAGCAGCCTGAAGTACTCCTCCTTTGTGATCAGAGTCACAGCATGGCCATGAGAACCATCTAGTGTGCTTGACCAGTACATGCCAAGACGATTCTTTTGCTTTGTGATAAAGCGGCTTGCCCAATCCTTGCCAAGCCCTCCTTCTGGAAAGCCATCCCCTAACCTGTGTTGTAATATAGCCTCAGCGTGGTCCTTTAACCTTTGTGGACTAAGTGGAAATCCACGCTGTGCAATGTCAATTGCAAAATCCACCATAGTCTTTTGTTCTTCCTCTGATAACCAACTTTTCTTTCTATTGGACTCAGTCAAAGTCACACCACCTTGCGCATGACAGATTAAGGTTTTGTGAGAGAGTGGAATGTGTCTGCCTGTTGTCACGAAGTGAGCATCTGATGCGTCTTGACAGATTTGATGCAATGATTTCTTCTTTTCCCCAGGTGCGAGTGATCTAGATTGTTCTTCTGTGTAAAGCTTTGCAGCATAAGCCTTCAGGTCATCTACTTCCTTTCTGATAATCTGTTTCCTGAGCTGTTGGGACTTTGCCTTGTTCACCATTGTGTACAGTGTTTTTGCAAACATGGTCTCACGGGGATTCCCAATTTGGCAAGTGTGATGTGACTTGACGAGATTCACAATCACGATGGGCAGGAAGGGATAAGTCAACTCTGCTTATAGTCAACTCAGTGGATAATAAAAGTAAAATATTTCAAGTGCTGAGTAGGGTCTGTTGCAGCCACAAATTATATTACATAAGTAATGACCTTAGTTGAGCATGAAAAATGTGACAAAAAAGGTTAAATATGGAGAGTCTACTCATTCCGGCACAACTTTTAGCCAGGCTAGGGTAAATGTTGTGCCAGAATGAGTAGACTCTCCAGATTTAACCTTTTTTGTCATATTTTTCGTGCTCAACTAAGGTCATTACTTATGTAATATAATTTGTGGCCGCAACAGACCCTATTCAGCACTTGAAATATTTTACTTTTATTATCCACTGAGTTGACTATAAGCAGAGTCGACTTATCCCTTCCTGCCTGTCATGAATTTTGTCTTGCTGGAGCCTTTTCCTGAATTCCTCACAACCCAGTGCAGGTATATGGGAAATGTTGGACGTGCAGCCGCTAAGTGCCATGCGAATGGACAACCCGGACTGTACGTGTAAATAATTCAAATTTAGTTATCGTTCGTTTTTCCCTCAGTCTTTTACACACAAGACTGAGGTCAGTACTACAATTTCTTTACACTCCTTTAAAGCTAATACTGTACATAGCTCTTATTCTATAGGTTAGCACACTAACCTAAATACAGTCTTTTACACACAAGACTGAGCTCTTATTCTATAGCTCCAACAGATTATGAGACCTGGTCATCCCTGACATCATGAACTCCCACCAGCTTCCAAATCGCATAATGAAACACCATGAGCGCCCGCACAGCAACCGCAAACGTCGCGCCCTCAAGAGGCAGCCACGCTCCCACCGTAGGAGCCATGGGAAAAACTTACATGGGCGGCCAACACGGTTACAACGGACCACTCTTCGAAGGTGGCACAGTCGCGTACATGCAATGGAAAGCTAATATAGAAGCACTGTTCAAAACAAACGGCCTGATAGAAATCATAAATGGGACATACTCAAAACTGGACCCCAGCAATGACCCGAGCGGCTTCGCCGACTGGGAGCAGAAAGATCGCAAAGCACACGCCCACATTTTACTGACATTAAATGGGCACGCTCTCGACACTGCCCTAGGCATTGCTGGAGCCAAAAACACTTGGGACACACTCGAAAAGCACTTTGCCAGGAAGGGCGAGCAACGCATCGCACACCTACTGACGGACCTATACCAGGCTACATTCACTGAAATGGAACCCATGGCTCCCCAGATATTACGACAGCTACACGCCGCCCGAACCCTCGAGAAATTCGGTTACCCAATAGACGAGAAAGTCCTCATCTGGATGCTAATTCTCGTGCTACCAGAAAAGATGGCCAAACTCAAGGCCACTCTTCACTCGACGCTGCCCAGCCATCTAACAGCCGAGCACGTCACGGACCGCATCCTCCATGAGGAGCGTCGGATCCAATTGACCAATGACACGGCCACACCTCACCATGCAAAGGCGGCCCAAATGGGAAAGGACCGGGAGGTGCAGAACGAGAAAGGCACAACATCAAAGTGCACTCACTGCAGACGCAGGGGGCACAATACACACAAATGCTGGAAAATTCATGGAAAACCGGAGGACAAAGCAGCAGCAGCTAGGACTGGCATGGGTGCACACAACGCAGCGACGCCCACGACCACTGGGACCGGCACAAGCGCACACATCGCAGTGACGCCCACGCCCGCTATGACTGGCACGGGTGCGCACAATGCAGCAACGCCCACGACCACTGGGACCGGCACAAGCGCGCACATCGTAGCGACGCCCGCAGCTCAGCAACCAGCCAGCGCTGCCATCACATACGTCCCCACATCCGATAACAGCATTTCATTACATCTGGCAGTCGAAGATGAGCCAATCCATGTGTCCACGACCCAAGTGCAACTCCGAGCCGCCAATCTCAGAAACAGCTGGCTCCTCGACTCCGGAGCCTCAAGAATCATGACTCCCCACTCAAATTGGTTCACACATCTCACCCCGCTCGCATCGCCCATTCAAGTCGCCTTAGGCGACGATAGCGCAATAACCGCCACCGGAACCGGACAAGTGCTAGTCCGGATGCGCGCACGCGGCGTGTGGAGTACTGCGATACTCCGCGACGTCCTGCACATACTGGACCTCAATGGAAACCTCTTATCGGTCTCCCACCTCGCTCAACGCGGGGCGGAAGTGCACTTCCAGGGGCAGACTTGCGGGATATACAATAAAGCAAACAAATTGACTTGTGAGGGAACATTACATGACAACTTATACATTATGGCCATCAAAATGCCAACATTCAAGTCGGCGCGCACAGCAATGCCACACCAACCTCTCGCGGAAGGCGGCCACAAAACCGAAGCCGCGCTTACTGCGCGCACAACAATCTTCCGGGCCTCCTCGGACACATGCTCCGAACAGGTTGCGACCCGGACAGACGATAAACCACAGGAATGCGCCAGCAGGCTGAAGCACAAATCGGAAGCGCCCCAGCACCTCCAACCGCACACCGCGCGCGTTAAGCCCAAAGCTGGCCAACACTTGAAGACCTCCTGTATGAATGGAGGGGGCAAACACACCAGGCAGGCATTGCAAACATCCCTAGCAGAAAAGGAAATTAAGCACCAGACCACCAACCCAGATATGCCACATCTCACTGATGTCGCCGAACGCGCGACCTGGACACCTCTTAATAGGGTCCGGGTGACGCGTACAGACACAAAACCGTCCACGCGCGCCTTGGACAACTTGATGCTCGAAGAGGCATGGAGCGGGGACAACCCCGACCCCTCTCAGCCGCACGTCCTTGGAACGCGCGCGTCTGCACACACCCCGGAGAAGAGACCCACCATGCTGACCCGAAGGTCGCTGGTGCACACATTCCCGGGCCACGCATATCACCAGCAGGCATACAAGCCTGCACATCTCCCCACCCCCCGCACCCTTCAACCCCGTGCCGTCATATCCGACGAAGGGGGCCCCACATCGCGCATCAAGCGCGTGATCCTCAAATTTGACGACGCAGTCGAAAGAGTCGAAAAAGGGGAAATGAGAGCGAAGTTGAGGGGGTGGCGAAAGCGGAACCAGCAGACAATGCGGAACAGCCGCCGCACACGAAGCCACAAGGCGTCAGAGCAGAGGAGCCCCTGCCCACTCAGCCTGAAACAGGCAGACAACGCGGAGCAGGCGCCGCGCGCCAAACCACAGGGCGTCATAGTGGATGCGATTCCACCTGTTCAGCCTGAAACACCACAAAGTCAGCTCACAATTCACAAGGCAGAAGACTCACCTGCGCAATCCACCACGGGACCACCAAAGCACATCACACGCGTGCTCACACCCAACCAAGGCAATGAAGCGGAGGAGCCGGATGAAGTGGAAGCGGAAATGGCACCGCATGCCGAACCGCAGAGCGTTGTAGTGGATGCGACTCCACCTGCCCAACCTGAAATGGCACAAAGTCAACCCACAATACATGAAAGTGGGAACGCACCTGTGCAGCCTGCAACCAGACGACCGAAACGCACCACGCGTGCACCCACACCTGACCATAGTGACGAAGCACAGGAACCGGACCAAGTGGAAGCGGACAAGGCATCGCACGCCAAACCGCAAACCACCAATCCCATGTCCTACGCCGAGACGATCGCCCGGACAGGCACCACTGAATGGGTAAAGGCACGCAAAGTCGAGAAACGTGTGTCCGAAAACACTGGCATTCTCAAAAGTGTGCCACGCCCGCAGAACGGAGACGCAGCGGGGAAGCGAAGAGACCTTCCTAATAAAGAGGGGGTCAAACCACAAAAACTAAAAATGCAAGGCCCGCGTCATCACGCAGGGACTCACCTAAGTCAAGGACAACGACCCCGACGAAATCGTGCCGCCAGAGAATTGGCACTCCCTTGCAACACCCTGGGCCTCGCCGCAGAACAAAGTCGAGAAGTCCATCAGATGGACATCAAGTCCACCTACCTAGACGGAGAGCAGATGGACAAGATCTTCATGGAAATGTGCCCAGGGAATAACCACCAATACATGTGCGACCGCGCGACCCAGTACGCCTGAGGTACGAGCGACCACTGCCTGACCTTCCAGCGCGACTCTGGCATCCAGCTGATCTTGGCCGGACACGTCGACCCCGACTGGACCAGCAAAGCCCATTCTGGACTTCATCTTCATGTTGACAGGCAGAGCCATAAACTGGAGCCAAAAGAAGCAAACCCCGGTTGCACTCTTGAGCACCGAGGCGGAGCACACCACGGGCGCACGCGCCGCCGAAGAAGCCGCCAGGCCGAGGCAACCACTCACTGGATTGGGCCAAAAGACCCATCTCCTCACAATCCCTCATGTTCATGTCGACAACCAGCCGACCATCGCCATTACCAGGAACCCCGAGTTCCACGACTGCACCAGAACACACCGAGGTGCAACACCATTATCTTGCAGCAGAATGTCGACTTGCACCAATCTTGCCTATACTCCTTCAGAAGAGCCAGTAGCCAATGTATTGAAAAAGGGTCCCAGCTGCGAGAAGCACAAAGGTCTTGCGATGGAAATGAGAGAGAACGCGCACCACTCGGGCTGAGGGGGCGTGTTGGACGTGCAGCCGCTAAGTGCTGCGCGAACAGACAACCCGGACCGTACGTGTAAATAATTCGAATTTAGTTATCGTTCGTTTTTCCCTCAGTCTTTTACACACAAGACTGAGGTCAGTACTACAATTTCTTTACACTCCTTTAAAGCTAATACTGTACATAGCTCTTATTCTATAGGTTAGCACACTAACCTGAATACAGTCTTTTACACACAAGACTGAGCTCTTATTCTATAGCTCCAACAGGAAATGACTATCTCTAGAACATTAATTAAGGTATCCTTTTAATATACTCTCCTAATATTTCCAGAATGTTGCTTGTTCCCCTCATTATACATCTCTCAATATTCAGATTTTGGCTGAAGTCAGCTGCAAAGTACTCTCTCGTAACATCTACCAGTTGCATTTCTGTATTATTTGGAACATGTATACACATAAGGGATCTCATGGATTTAGCAAAAAGTCCGAGGGTGTTTGCCCAAGGATCGAAGCCGTTGGAGTTGTTTGTGTCATTGACCCAGATGTCCCAAAGAGGCATGAATGACTGTAAACTTTGTTATTCAAAATGTTTTGTCATCCCAGCTAAGCAAATTAATGAGGAGATATAGCTTAGCCTAAGCATGGTCATGCTTAGAGACCTGCTTAACAGTGCTTAGAAGCATCGCTAAGACAAATCTCAGATTTTTCTGATGGGGGGTTTCCCAAAAAATTTATTCTGGATCCATTTGGATCTGGAGGCATAGCAGGCCAGTGTCGCACCACGATGGCACTTTGTGTGTCTTGGCCTTTGGTGGAGCAAAATCCACCAGCATCGCCACCTCATACATAGCACTCTAATCTCGCAACTCTTTACTTTGTCTTTTTTCTATGATCCTGGCCTTCCTACTAGACACTCAGCTCTGCCTTGCCTCCTTTGTCCACCGCCGCTTTGACCTCTGCATCAGCGAGGGCGGGTGCAACCCACTCTTTGAGGAACTTGTCCACCTGCTGCGGTGCACGTCCGATGAACGAACGGGGGTCCAGCAGGGAGTCGAGCTCGTCCTTGATAGGACCAAAGTAAGCGTCCTTGCGCACGCGTTCAATCAGGTCGTTCTCCTCCCCGAGCTGTTTCACTTGATACGCGGCTTCATGCGAGAGCACCTGATGACAGATTCGTGACGGACGAGCGCGCGAAACCGTCAGCCGATGCATTCAAAGCGACAGAGCGGACGAAAAAATTAAAATTAAAAATAAAAGGACGTCCAAACGCGCACCCTGATCTTCTCGTGCGCGTCTTGCCGATCGCCACCTTTCTTGACGAGTGCCATGATGATGTTCTCCGTCGCCATGAACGGGAGCTCCTGCGCTATGCGCCGGGCGATCACGCGCGGGTACACGACGAGTCCCTCCGACACGTTCTGCAGCGTCGTGAGGACGATGTCGGCGGTGAGGAATGCCTCTGGCAGCGTCACGCGTCTGTTCGCGCTGTCGTCCAGGGTGCGCTCAAACCACTGCACGGATGCGGTGCCGAGCGCATTCTGGTGCAGCGCCATGAGGTGCCGCGCGAGAGAGCAGATGCGCTCCGAGCGCATCGGGTTTCGCTTGTATGCCATCGCCGAGGACCCGATCTGGGTGGACTCGAACGGCTCTTCGACCTCCTGCGCGGGAAGAACGTACGGCGCGTCACACGTAGGACGGAGGGGAAAGGAGGTGCGGCGATTACCTTGAGACTGGCAAGGAGCCGCAGGTCTGTTGCTATTTTGTGTGCCGTCGCGCCAAAAGAAGCGAGTGGCGCGAGGACGTCAACGTCGATCTTGCGCGAATATGTCTGCGATGTGACTGGGTACGCGTACGAAAAGCCGGACATGGTTGTCACCAGTTGGTCGAGTTCCTCTACCTATTTCCGACCGAGTCATTTGTCAGGTGTTGCGCAAAAAAATGGCTCACCTTGTCGTGGTCGCCATCGAACAATGCGAGGAAGCTTGCCTGCGTCCCCGTGGTGCCTTTGACGCCGCGGAAACCCAGATCGTCCCGCGCCCGCTTGATATTGCGGAGGTCCCAGAGCAGTTCCTGTCAAGTGCCCAAACACAAATGAGCAATCACTCCTGCTGGACAGATGTACACATCAGACGCACTTGCAACCACAGAGTTGCACGCTTGCCAACTGTCGTCAGTTGGGCAGGTTGGAAGTGCGTGAATCCCAACGTCGGCAGGTCGCGATACTGACTCGCGAAGGAGGCGAAGCGGTCGAGAACGACCGCGAGTTTCTTGATCACGAGTGTGAGCGCTGTGCGAATGAATATGAGGTCCGCGTTGCTGCGATGGTGAGTTGGAAGATCGGAAAGGCGGACGATTGCACTATTGGGCGTACTCCGTAACGTAGCAAGATGTCGCGCCGAGACTGTCGTCGCAGGGATCCGGTCGTGAGGCCGTAAACGGCGCACGAAGGGTGATACTTACTGGATGATCCCTGCTGCAGACGGCGCGACCTTCCCAAACGTATGCACGTGCGCCATGACATCATGACGTCTTTTCTTTTCTTCCATCTCAGCGATCTTGAACTGCTCCGCGTCCAAGTTCTGCTCGTGTGTGTTTGGGGAGGGGTATCCCACACCATCAGTTGTCACCTCTGATTGAGCATGGAAGTGGGACGAACTAAGTTTTGGTTCATCTCGTCAATCGCCGCGTCGGGGATGGGTAGACCGAGTTGCTTCTCTGCGATGGCGAGTGTGAGCCAGAGCTTGCGCCAAGTGTGAAAGCGGTTCTATGACCGGAATGTTGAGACGATATGCCGACGTGTCAGAGAGGAGGACGAATACCTCGGCCGAGAACAGATGTGCCATTTCCTTGCTGGCATAGCGGCTGGAGCAAGAGTTTTAATGCAGACTTGGCTGGCCAGAGATAAGAGCTAACCTGGAGAGGGGTGTCTGGTAAGTATCGTGTTCAGACATGAAGGGGTTGAAGCAAATTGTGCGAGTGATAAGATAAGATGGTGCCCAACACCCGTGACGTGGCGAACGAGGTCTCATCAACCACCCACCACCGGAACCCGACCCTATAGATGCTATTATTGTCAACTCACTCGTCATGAACTCGTTTTTTCGGAGACTAGCGATCCTCTCTCTCCTCTCCATCTCCCTCTTCTCCTCCTCAACCCTTGCGACGACCGTGTTAGCGATAGATTATGGCTCCGATTTCATAAAAGCATCTCTCATCAAGCCTGGCGCACCCTTCGACGTCCTGCTAGACAAGGACTCGAAACGAAAAATACGCTCTTCAGTGGCCTGGAAAAATGGCGAGCGGTTGTTCGGACAGGACGCATTTAACCTCGTGCGTGCCACTAGGGACGTCCTTCCGGCTGATTTGGCTGACCTGGCGGGGCATCCGCGATCCCAGGCGACACGCTTCCCGAAAGATTCATACAGCTCACTCAAATACCTCCTCGGCGTGCCCGCAAACGCCGACGTTATACCCTACTACAACTCCTTCGCCCCTCTCGCCGTCGTGCCCTCGACGCGCTTCACCGCGGCCATCAGGAAGGGCAGCAGCAGCAGCAGCAGAGGCGCCGGTGAGAAAAACGGCGCCGCGCCTGCGACGTGGGACGTGGAGGAGCTGGTGGCCATGCAGCTGGCGTACGTGCGCGCGCTCGCGGTGGACGTGGCGGGCCGCGGCGAGCGCGTGCAGGACGTCGTGGTGACCGTGCCGGCTTTTTTCTCGCAGTTCGAGCGCGACGCTATAGCGGACGCCGTCGAACTCGCCGGCCTGCGCCTCCTCGCGCTCGTGAACGACGGCGCCGCCGTCGCGATCAACTACGCCATGACCCGCCAGTTCCCCCAGCCGGAGCGCCACATCGTGTATGATGCCGGCGCGGCCAGCACGCGTGCCACGGTCGCCACGTTTGCTGGACAGGGGAAGAAGCAGGACGCGACGGTCATCACGGTCAATGGCATTGGGTACGACCGCCTGGCCGGTGGCACTGAGCTCGACCGCCGTTTGCGTGAGGTGCTCGTTGAGGAGTTCGAACATAAGCACGGTGTGGGGATTCGAGATGACCCCAAGGCCATGATGAAGCTTTGGAAGGAGGCCGAGCGTCTCAAAGCCATCTTGAGCGCCAACACGGAGGCCTCGTCGCGGGTGAGTCTTGCCCTGCGGTCTGGACGGGCAACATCGCTGATGGATTCGGTCATAGGTGGAAAGCGTGTTTAACGACATCGATTTCAGCACCAAGGTAACACGTCAAGGGTTCGAAAACATTTGTGCAGACATGAACCTTCGGTTTGTGCAACCCATTTACGACGCACTAGATAATGCAAATTTATCATTGGTACGTGTCCAAGTTGTGCGAAGTTCGAATGCAATGCTAAAAGCACGACGGGACAGGCGGACATAGATTCAGTTATTTTAACGGGTGGAGCTTCGCGTATACCCATGGTCAGGGCAGCGCTGGCAGCGGCTGTGGGGGAGTAAGTTCGCCACGGCGTCTCACTTGCGCCATCGATACTGATTTCCCACAGGGAAAAACTCGCCATGAATGTGAATTCTGATGAGGCAGCTGTCCTGGGCGCCGCGCTCCACGGCGCAACCCTCTCTCGGCAGTTCCGCACCAAGAACATCAAGATATCTGACATCGCCCCCTACGACGTGCAGGTGTCTTACCTGGCCGAAGCCAAATCCACAGATGCGTCCGGCGCGTCCCCGCGGACGATCACGTCGCTTGCGTTTGCGAAGGGCTCACGGACAGGCACACGCAAGACGCTCACGTTCAGGCGCAAGAACGACTTTTCTCTGGCATTTTCCTACAAAGAGCCCCCCGGGAGTGAAGTCCCGGTGGAGTTGCTTGACGTGCGCATCTCGGGCGTTGCGGAGGTGTTGGCGAATATAACAGAAGCGGGAGGCGTCGACCCAGTCATCAAAGCGACGATTCTGTTCTCTGACTCTGGCTTTGTGTCTGTGCCGGAGGCCATTGCGTTTGCTGAGATCAAGGACGATTCACTAGCAGGTGCGTCTGAGGCCCTTTCCCGCTCGGATTGCCAGGGGGTTACTGATGACGCCTTGCAGGAAAGCTCAAGGGTTTGTTCGGCGATGGTTCGTCTTCCGCAGAGGATGGGTCAACATCAACCGTAGATCCCTCTGTTTCGTCTTCAGCACCCAAGGCGGCTAAAACACCAGCCACACCCAAAGACTTGACAATTCCTCTGAACGTAACCGTCAAATTTCCGTCCGTCGCGCCTATGGGGCTCGAGCAGAAGCGCGAAGCACGGCAACGGTAAGCCTCGTGTTGTCGGTATACCTGCGCCGGTGCTGAGATGGAAACATTCGCACAGGTTGATCAAGATGGAAGCGGAGGAGGCGTCGATCGCTGCTCGAGAAGAACAACGCAATATTCTAGAGGGCTACATGTACAAGATCCGCGACTTGTTGGAGAGCGACAGTCAGCACCCGTTCGTTAGGCACTCGCAAGAGTCGGAGCGGCGAGCGCTATCGCGCGAGTTGAAAGACGTATCGAGCTGGTTCCATTCACGCGCCGATGATGCCCAGACGAAGGACTTTGTAGAGAAGCGCACGTCGCTGGAGTGAATCGCATTCTTCGTTTCGACCAGTTGAGACGCTAATTGTTCTGTTCAGGGCATTAGAACGGCCAATTGTGCATCGCATCAAAGAGCTTGAGGAGTTCCCACAGGCGTTGAATGTCAGCCAGATGTGGAACTGGCACGCTCGCCTATTTTTGGGTGAAGCGCGCGAGAATCTCACCGCGGAGGAGCGTGCGGGTACTACGGGACGATTTGCCAAGACGGAGCTCGATGAGCTGGAGAAGGCGCTGAGGGAGCACGAGACATGGTTGAACGAGTGGGTAGAGAAGCAGAAGGCCATGCCGATGAACTACGATCCAGTGATCGAGACTGGAGAGATGCGGAAGAGGGCCAAGGAATTGGAGACGCACTTACAGCGCCTGGTTCAGAAGAAGCCGCCACGCGTGCGACCGAGCGGCGGGGGGGGCAACAGCAGAACGATACAGGTACCACTGCACACGGACGAGGCGGGGAAGAGTGAAGGAGAGTCTCCCAGTGAGAGAACGAGCAGGCATGAAGAGCTGTAGGGTGGGAATCAATTACTTTAAATATCAAAACGGTGAAGGAATTTGTCGCTGTCGCTGTCGCTGCACCGCCTGTCAGTCTGTGGAAGTGAAATAATCAATCCCTTCTTGGTCCCGCTTTCTTTCACCAGCTCACACACCTTATCAGAAACTCGTGTCCTGCACAGAGATCCCCCCTCGCAGATCCATGTACAACAGGTCGCGCAGGAGCGTCGCCAGCTCCACCTACTCGCGCGATCGACGCATGTCCAAGCATCGGGTCACCGATGACGACCTATTCAGGTGCGTGCTTTTCCATGATCTCATTTACGTTACCTCCTCGACATGTATTAACCCCCGCGCAGCTTTGTCCTCCGAGTCGCGTAAGGAATCTTATTATAATCCTTCCCGGCACATAAAACCTGACCGCACCCAATTTACAGGTACCTGAGCTACCTCATCCTCCCTAAACCCACCAGTCCCCCCATCGGCAGCCCTCCCAGCGCGAGCAACGGCGACCCCGTGCGCGAAAAGGAGCGCGAGCACTCCTCTCGCATCTCAGGCGCGATTTCCAACTCGATCACCTCCTTTGGCGACGTATTCCGCGACGTCACCGCCCGCGATGGGAGCAAGAGCGTCAGGTTTCCGGAGAAGCTTCTCAAGGTGTTGGAGAATAGATTGGAGAACATCGCCATGGGCAAGGATCCTGGGTGCGTGTGCTCCCCGCCTAACCCTACCCCTCCCTGTTCCTCTCTCCGCTGACGGCCTCGAGAAGCTATTCAGACCAGCTCTTGAGGAGGACAATGGCCGTGTTCTATGGCCAGTTCAAGGTGGAGACCTTCCGACGGCAGATGAAGGAGAACCGGAAGATCGAGGAGCTCATCCTCCTTTTTGCCACTCACGCTACGAGCGTCCTCAGGAAAGACCCGACTCTCTCTGCCGACGGAAAGTGGAACGTGGAGCTGAACAATCACATCATACAATTAATCAGGCTCTTGCGCGAGTCGCTTCGAAGCGTGGGCCACGTCTCGCCAGAGCTGACCTCCCGCCTGGACGTATATGCAGCCAAGCTCGCTCCCCCGGACAAATCGGCGCAGAGCGGCGACTCGGGCTACGATTCCTCCTCGACCTCTTATCGCGACTCCGCACCGCCCTTTCCTCCTGGAACGACATCGCACGTAGCCGACATGCCGCTGGTCAACACCGTTGCCAAGTTATTTCATATCCGCTCCGACCTGCTCCAACAGGAGATTGAGAGGCAGAGGAGCATATGCACGGAACGGGTGCGTACCCACGCCAGTTATCCAGCTTCCCGGCGAAACAAGTTGAAACTCGCCTTTTAGGCCGCACTGTTAGATCTGAAAGTGCGCTTCAACGTTTCTTTGTTCTCGATCCCATATTCCTGACCCTTTTTTTTTGGGGGGGGGGCGATGTAGACATGTTTGAAAAACATCGCCGCCAACGAGCCGTTCCCCGGGTGTCGAGAAGACTTTGATACTGAAGGTGCATGGCACTACTGGAAGACGCTCGAGACATCCCATCTCTCGCAACTCATGGTCATCCTCGTCCAGTTCAACCCGGAGCTCGCCAAATCCACACCGAACGACGTGCTACCCAAACGATCGTCTGTGCGGGCCTCTCAAAACACTCTCACAGGTCGGAGTGGCTCAGTCAGCAGCAGAAAGTCTATTGTCGCCATCTCTCAAAACCTCACAGATGCAGATTTCGAAGCCGAGGAAGAGGACGACGAGGTCCAAGTGGGCCACAACTTTACGTATATTCCGCCAAATCCCAAGAAATATTACAAGCGGCTTTTGGAATTGTGTCTTGATGCTGACCTCGCGGCTATGCATGATCCAAACGTGAACGACGACGACCAAGTGTCACTTGGCATTTTGTCAACTCCCCATATTGAGCTTATCAACGAGTGTGCGCTGCGATGGAGGATATCGCAAGCGTATCGCTCTGCATGCTTTTTAGACCTCATCAAGCAACTGTACGAACGTAACGAGGTGCCACTAGACTGCATTCCTGAGGCTCTTGGTGGGATAGCTAAGGTCATGCACGAGATCACTTTTGACAAATGGAACATCAACGATGTATGTCCCCCTGATCCCACTCAGATAATCTGCAATAACTCTCACTCTGCGCAGACGGAATACCTTATCAATATCTACGGTGGCCTTGTCAGCACCTTCCTGGCGTCGGTATATCATGCCATGGAGGCGCTACCTGATCTGAAGAAGGACGATATACTACCATACCTTGACGTATTGACCCAAGTCAAAGAAACCGGCCTTCTGGAGCGCTTCGATGTTGACATCATCGCACGCGTGCAAGATGTCAAAGAACGTGTGCGCATCCTTGCGGCGCACTGGTTCCAGGTTCGAATGCAGGAGTTACAATCTGCTCCTGGCGTGAACCGTGCTCTTCCGCTCCTGTTAATGACGGATGACCTCGAGAAACACGCAAAGGGCCTGGATAAGCGCTTCCCCGAGCCGATCTTGCATCACGTGGCGGTGGGAGGTGGACCACCCATCGGGGTTGATTTGGTCGAGCTGCTCGTGGAGGCGACCGTACCCCTGTTCTTGCAAGACCTAGAAACTTCTAAGGAAGAAGCTGTTTGAAGGTTCGATGAATGGCCCGACACCGGATGTGCCCATACAAGACATTTTTTCACTATATCGTCGAACGAGGACGATCTTGGAAATATTCGAGGCGTTCTGCCCCCAGTGAGCCCGCAGTAGGAAGATGTATGCTGAGATCGGGAGATTGATTGTATTTCTTAACCAGACGTCCTACAGAGTTCGACGTCGCCGCCTATTTCGAGCCATATGTCCGGCAGTGGCTTGTCGAAACTGACAACAAGACAGCACAATGGGTACAAGCGGTGCGTTACCCGTAATCCTTTCATGTCGAAAGCCTTCCACTGATGCACCGCCTCTAGGCGATCGCGGCAGATAAGGTCTGTCTACTCAACGAATAGCGCTCATTCGATACTGAAATGACCCGTCAAGTTTGAATCAGAGGGGAACGATGGATTCAGTTCTTCGATTGTTGATCTTTTCGACTCATTACGAAGTCCGATCACATTCCTGCAAGACTTGCAATGGGCCGACGAGTACCAACAGGCGCGGTTCTTCACCAGCCTTGCTAAGGTTCGTTTTGTGTGAGTAACGGCGAACTGATTTTGGTATCTGACTGCGTCTTCCGTTTGTACAGACCATCAGTAAGGCCGTCGAGCAGTATTGCCGAAGTATCGAGGAACTTTTCATGACGGAAATGTTCCCTCGCCCCACCGACTACCTTCAACCACAAAAGTCTTCCGCGTGGCTCGAAAAGGCAAAACAGTTAGCCCAAGGCGAGAAGAAGATCGAGCCGTTCAACTTCCAGCCTGCATCATGCGTGAAATTAAATAACGTCGATGGAGCACGGAAGCTACTAGACAACATGTATAACCAGATTCAAGCAGACCAACTCACAGAGATCATTGAATCACGCGGGCCACCGGTTCCCAACAAGAACGAGAATCCTCGATTCCTTTTCACGGTCAAGATTACCATGGCTGAGAATCTTGTGCCATTAGACAGCAGTCCATCATCGGCATTGGACACCTTTGTCACACTGAGCGATCAAGACGGACATCGGGTCGCGAAGACGCGCACGATATATGAAAGTCTCAGCCCTCGATGTACGTCTTCTCCTTCACCCTGCAGGGTAGTCGGGAGCTTACCATCTTGCGTGTCATAGGGGAAGAGACTTTCGATATCTCCGTAGAGAAGCCCCTATGGCTAATGGTCAGCGTTCGAGATCGTGCGCTGGTGGGTAAGCACGACACGGTCGGGAGAGAATACATTTGCCTTGATCCGAAGCGTTTTGGAGATTTTCTCGTGCATGATTTATGGCTCAATCTCGACACGCAGGGACGCATCCTTCTGCGAGTGAGTATGGAAGGCGAGAAGGACGACATACAATTCTATTTTGGGCGTGCTTTCCGATCGCTGAAGCGTAGTGAGGGTGATATGGTTCGGATATTTATTGACAAGGCATGTTATTCCTATCATTTCATGCGATATGCTGACGTTTCACACTATCCAACGCGTCAGATGTCGCCATTCATTCGTCAATCACTCTCCCATGGTGTCCTGAAATCGCTCATCAAGGGAGATTCGAGGCTGGATTACAACAAGGCGCTTGGGAATGTCACCGCCCTATATCGCTCAGCGCTTGGGGCCTCGGCAGTCTGAAGTCCAAGTTCCACTGCCCGCGGACGAGAAACCGCGTGTCAAACCGGGCGAGCTCTCAGATGTCGAGATCGAACAGGCGATTGTTGGGCTCTTTGATTACTTCGACGCGAACCTTCAGACGCTGAACACACATCTTGGAGACATTACAAAGGAAATCGTCATGACACGAGTTTGGAAGGAAATCCTGACCACCATAGAGGGCCTGCTTATCCCACCACTCTCCGAGTCGCCGAGCGACATGAAACCGTTGACAGACAAAGAGGTGGATATCGTGTTCAAGTGGCTCAAGGCACGTGTCTTTTTTCCGAGCATATGAAAAACGGATGATGGTGACATATACATATATCCAGTTTTTACGAGACTATTTCCACGCTGGCGGGGAGGGGCCTGTTCCGCTCGAGAACCTACAGAACCAGAAGTACCGGGACGTTGTCTCAATTCGGCTGTACTACGACTGGAACACGTGCGTCATTGTGGCATGATGTAGGTAATCGCTGGGCTGATAGGGTCCGCCGGCAGGGACATGCTTATGGAGGAATGCGTTCGAATGATGCAGCAAACCCTCCGAGCCTCACCGTCAATCAAGAAGCGGGTGAAGAGCGTCTATTCACAGAGGAATCTCGGCACGATCAAAAATCGGAAACGAGAGAAGAAAGAGGAGAAAGATGTGAGCAGTGGGGAAACTATTATGCGCATCCTCCGGATGCGGTACGTCTTATCTATTCCAGTCACCATTTCCTCTTTGGTGCCTACACTGACCGCCGCCTTTCAGGCCGAACACATCGGACTTTATCGCACAACAACTACAGATCCTGGCAACTATGCAGGCGGAACAGGAACAACGGGAGCGGCAACAGCAGAAGCGAAAGACACAGAGGCCAGGAGGTGCAACTCGCGTTCCAGAGATGGCGATTGTGCCAGAGATACCTCCAGTGCCTCTGACATAGAGCATACCATACATGCCGTCTTTCCCTTCGTTTTTTTTTTTTTTGGCGAGTAACGCTGTCTTTCTGACGTGCATGTGGATACCATGCGTACGATCCATACCATGACCCCTCTCCTTTCGCTACTCTCTGGTGTTTTTCTTCATGTACTGCTGGTTTCGTTGTCTCATGATTTGACTACCACTGTCTCACTTGCATCTACGTACGAGTGTATTCGACAACCCAACTAATTAATGAGAATGACCACTAGCTGGTGATCAACCGGACAGGTGTGCTGGACACAGTTTCTCTTCAGACGGCCAAGATGAAATCATGACTCTGTTGACACGAGGCAGGAATCCTAGAAATCCCCTCCGGCCCTGTCTAGCTAGCCAGAGGCCTTTCCCGTCATTTTACAACCGTCACTGACAGCATGTCTCATGCTTCCGCCGTCATGACGGTTCACCAGCAGACCTCGCGCTTGAACTATCAATCGATCTTTGACAGTGCACTGGTC
The DNA here is from genome assembly GCA_025769875.1 of Russula earlei. Classification (NCBI taxonomy): domain Eukaryota; kingdom Fungi; phylum Basidiomycota; class Agaricomycetes; order Russulales; family Russulaceae; genus Russula; species Russula earlei. The sequence continues at coordinate 68,831 of JAGFNK010000157.1, read as the reverse complement.
GCTTACAAGAAAAAAACCGGGAAAGATCTCCGCGCCTACCCGCTGTTTTCCAAGCTCGAAACCTGCGGTTCTCCGGACGCGGTCCTCATCACGCTTCGAGAGCAGATCCCTGTCTCCGAGTCCGGATTCGGCCACGACTCGGACAACGACTCGACGCCCAAGATCGCGAAATGGCTCGATCCGACGGTGAATGTGCTCTTTGCGTTCTCCGCTGTCATTGGGGCCGGCGCGAGCTTGGTGAGTCTCACTCATGACGTCCGATCCCGATCTCGGGCCACACGACCGACGGGTCATTGGACCCCACCACGGGTCGTTCGGTACAGTCGCGCGGCGGTTGATATGATATTCTTACATTCCTTTTTTTTTATAAAACTTTCAGACGTACCCACCTGCGGGAGTGGTTTTCGGCGCGATAGGCGTGCTTCTCTCCGTGAGTGTGTCCTCTTTTTTTGTTTTTGTTTTTCTTCTCTCCACTGGCGTCCAACCGACATGTGTTGATGTGGACTCCCGCGTTGTGCGTTGTGACGGCCCTCTGACATTCATTCTCCACCAACAGACGGCCAAGGCAGTCAGCTCCGGCGAAGGAGCGCTCGTCAGCCTGTTCGGACGCATCGAGAGCTTCTTCCGGCGACTCGAGGTATATATCGAGGTCCCTTCGATCGCGGGAATGAAGGACACGATGGTCAGGATCATGATGGAGGTGCTCTCCATACTCGCCATCGCGACGAAGGAAATCAAGCGGAACCGAGCGAGTGAGTCCTCGATCGCCGTCGTCCGCCCGGATGACGGCGATTCGATTCCGCCCCTCACACCCCTCGCGGAGACTGACTCGGCCATCCATCGTTCTTTCCAGCGACGTTTCTCAAAAAGCTTTCGGGAAGGTCTGATATCGAGGATGCGTTGCAGAGGCTGGACAGATTGACCCAAGAGGAAGGTTGGATGGCGGCGGCGCAAGGTCTGGGGACCACGCACCGCGTAGAAGCGCAGGTGACGAAAGGCACGCAAAATTTGTTTCGACTCGGCATTAGACCCTCGCTTAAAGTGTCGCATTCCCAGGAGTCGAGAAAATCACGCAAGAGATCGGAGGTTTGACCAGTTCGTAATCCCATTTTAATGACTCGTAACCTGTTGAGACCGAAGCACTCCCTGTGCACAGGGAATCAGCAGCGACAGGGTATCAGAGCATGGTTATCTCCTCCAGACCCCTCCTCAAACTTTAACACTGCAAGCGATGCCCGTCACGAAGGCACCGCAACCTGGTTTACTCAAAGTAATACCTTCAATCACTGGAAAGAAGCCAGCTCTTTCTTATGGATGCACGGAAAACGTACCTTCTTACCACCTCTATGTAACAGCTGTTGCTGACACACTTCCGTCTCCGCAGCCGGCTCTGGAAAAAGCGTCCTCGCGTACGTCGTCATACCACAACTCCTTCCAGACAGGGCATCGAATAACCGTAATTCACTAGGTCTGCGATCATTCACCATATCAGAGCAACGTCCAATGTTGCCTTGGCACACATATCCTACTTCTTTTTCGATTTCAAGGACACCGGAAAGCAGGATGCCCGTGCTCTCCTCTCGTCCATCCTTGTCCAGCTTAGCAATCAATCCGATTCTTTCTGCGACATTCTTCTTGAGTTATATTTCGCACATCATCAGGGCTCTCAGCAACCCAGTGACAGCGAACTTATCCTCTGCTTGGAAGCCATGCTCGGAGTCCCAGGTCAAATTCCAATCTATATTATCATCGATGCTCTCGACGAGTGTCCTATGACCACTGGCATGTCGTCCCCACGCCGCAAGGTCCTAGCTCTTATAGAGAAACTCCTGAATTCTAACAGTCCAAATTTACGTCTGTGCATCACGAGCCGTCCCGAGATTGACATCCGAAATTGTTTCGAGCCTTTGAAGCCCACTCGCGTATCTCTTCACGATGAGAATGGACAGAAGCAGGATATCTTCGACTTCGTTCGCAAGGAGGTTTACTCGGATATAAACATGCGGAAATGGCGAGATGATGACAAGATATTGGTCGTCGAGATGCTCTCGGAGAGAGCTGATGGCATGTATGGACGCTCGTTTTATGCTCGTATTCCCATCTTATGCCTTTTGGGATAAATAGGTTTCGTTGGGTTGCATGTCAATTGGAAAATCTGCGGCACTGTATTCCTTCCAGCGTGCGGCGCATTCTCGCCGAGTTACCGGAAACTCTGGACGAAACATATGAGCGGATAATACGTGAAATTCCCAAGGCGAATCGAGAATATGCTCATCGGTTATTGCAATGCCTCACTGTGGCTTCTCGGCCTCTGAGGGTGGATGAGCTAGCAGAGGTGCTTGCTCTTGATTTTTCGGATGCTGGAGAGATTCCGGTGCTGAAGGAGGATTTACGGTGGGAGGATCAAGAACAAGCTGTGTTATCGGCATGCTCCAGTTTGATCATCGTCATCGATAATGGACGTTCCCTGGTGGTTCAATTCTCGCATTTTTCGGTGAAAGAATTCCTAACATCAGGCCGACTTGCGAATTCAAAGGCGGATATTTTGCGATATCATGATATTCGTCTCGATGGGGCGCATACGATGATGGCCAAAGCTTGTCTTGGTACCCTGCTGCGTTTCGACCATACGATCGATGTTGAGAGAATCCAGGGGTTCCCTCTGGCAGTGTATGCTGCCACTCACTTTGGGGATCATGCTAACTCTGAGGATGTGATATCGCAGCTACAATTTGGAATCGACGAACTTCTTGACGCGGAAAAGCCCCATTTTGCGGCATGGCTTTGGATTGAACGTTATCATTATGCGTTCGGCGATCGATCTAGCCTTCGTTGGGTTAAGGAGCATCCTGAGCAACCAGAAGGAGTACCATTGTACTACATGGCGGAACTCGGATTTCGCGGCCTGGTACAATACCTCATCTTGACACGTCCACAGGATGTCACCTCCAGTGTCGGTGACTTTGGCACACCATTACATGGAGCGGTGCGTTCCAAACAGGTTGAAGTTTTGAAGCTACTACTCGAGCACTGCGTTGATGTGGATATTCGCGATTCCGACGGCCGGACCCCACTACATCTGGCAACGGCTGTGAGAAGTCTGGAGATAATTCGGGTGCTCATTGAGCGCGGTGCAAATATCAATGCCCAAGACAAATATAGCCAGACAGCACTACATCGAATCTTGGACTCCCTCCTTTCCCTCGGAACGCTCGACATTGATCTCGAACCTATGAAGTTCTTACTTCAGCATGGAGCAGATGTGGACGCACAGGATATCAGCCATTCCACTCCGCTGCATATGGCGTCATGCAAGGGAAGCCCCAATGTTGTACAGATGCTTCTCGAGTACGGTGCAAATATCCATGCGCAAGACAAACAGGGCCAGACGCCACTGCACCGATTATTGGAGAATTTCCACTTCGCAGAGGGCAGAGGGACTGATACCCTTTGTATTCTACTAGCGCATGGCGCAAATGTGGACTCGCACGACGACGACCACTCGACTCCGTTGCACATAGTGTCATACAAGGGAAGGCTTGAGGCGGTACAGATACTGCTCGAACATGGAGCAAATGTGCACGCGCGAAACAGCCTTGGTCAGATACCACTGCACCGTTCTTCGAAGAACCTCGGGCCGTTTTCACCTCAGGAGAGTGTCGACGTCATGCGAACTTTATTGGCGCACGGTTCGGATGTGGACGCACACGACAACGACCATTCAACTCCTCTGCATTTCGCGTCGTACCATGGTAGTCTTGAGGCTGTACAGCTACTGCTCGAGCATGGCGCAAACGTTCATACTCGAGACAGTCAGGGCCGGACACCACTACACGGACTGCGGAAGAGCGCCATACGCCTATCATCTCGTGACGAAGACCTCGCTTTCATGCGTGCCTTGCTGTCGCACGGTGCGGATGTGGACGCGCAGGACAATGACCACTCGACTCCGTTGCATACGGCGTCATACGATGGCAGCCTCGAGATTGTAAAGGCGCTTCTCGAGCATGGGGCAAGTGTCCATGCGCGAGACAATCAAGGCCAGACGCCTCTGCACCGATCACTTAAGAACCCTGACAACGTGTACCATCGAGGGCATTTCGATGTCATAGAAATCTTACTGGCGCACGGTGCGGATGTGAACGCTCAGGACCACGACGACTCTACTCCGCTGCATATCGCATCGTCTCAAGGGTGCAAGCGAGCCGTCGGGGCTCTGCTCAGTCGTCGGGCAAATGTCCACTTGCGTAACGATCAGGGCCGGACGCCGTTGCACGAATCATTGAAGAGCTCCGACCATGTCTATCACTCTGGATATCACGACGTCATTCAGAATTTACTAATGTACGGGGCGGACGTAAATGCGCAAGATGTCGACGGCACAACTCCACTGCATCTATCATCCTCCCAGGGAAGCAGCAAGCACACAAAGCTACTGCTCTCCCACGGCGCAGATGTCCGAATGGAGAATAAAAAGGGTGAAACGGCATTCGAGGTCGCGTCGGTGCGAGGACACCATCAGACGGTTTTGTGGTTGCTGATGGAACACGCACGTGGCGAGCGAGGGATGTAATGCGTCGCACGGGCTCGACACGGGCTCGCCTTTCGTAGATCGTGATCTATTGCCGGCCAGTCACCTCGACTCGCCGGACATTCATTACCGAGCGGTCCCTCCTCATGTGGGACAATCTCATCCCGCCTCGAGTGGAACATGGTTTCCGGTTATATTACAAACGGAGATTCTTTGACCAACGACTGCTATATTTCATGGCCGTTTGTGTACTAAAACAGGTCCAAGTCCGAGTCACGCGGTGGTCACGTATAATGGTTGTGAGGTCGGAGAGCGATGGGTACCCCAACGTCGCTCGATTATTGCTCGAACGTGATGCCGATGTGAATGCTCAGAATAACGAGGGCTTCACGCCATTGCATCTGGCATCAAAGTCTGGGAAGAGGTTGCGCGCCTGCTGGTCGAGTATGGCGCGAATGTAGATGTCAAGGACAACAAAGGGAGGACCGTATTTTCAGGTTGCGCGGGAGGCAGGACATCAGGAGACTGTAGGATGGTTGTCAAAACATGTTTCCGAGTTTGTAGCGTCGTAGCCGATGAGTTCATTCTATAGTTCCCTCTGCGTGGAAATATTGTGTCTCTTTCGTTATATTCTTGTAGTATAAAACGCGTTCGGTTCATCCCTCATGATATAGGCTTGTTACAGAGAGTGACGAGAATAAAGATGCAATGACAACGATGGCAAGACGCCAGCCGGAGTTGAGATTGATTCGAGTGTAATTAGAGACTTAGAAGCGTAGTTACACATACCTATCAGAAAAGTATGTTTCTGAGGCATGTTTTCATGGTTGGTTGGAAGTTGCGCAGCCACAAACACAGACACGTGCCAACGGCTGGCTAGTCGGAGAATCGCGTCGAATCTCGCCGAGTCAAAGAATTATTCTGAGCGAGCGACTTGTCGTGTAGTTCTCACTCACTACATAGTTACACAACTTGAAGTCCACTTCTGCCTGCAGTCGCTCCCGTTCTTCCTCCAATAAAATACATCTACCCAACGATAAAAGGTGATCTTACCTGGCAACATGTTCTGATTCTGACAACCATTCTGCAATTTCCCGACGTCCCCAGTCCCTTGCAACCTGAACCGCCGTCCTACCCGCCCTGTCCTTCACATCTGCATTTGCACCATGCTTGACCAGTACGCGAGCGATCTCGAACTCCCCGTATTCTGATGCGCAATGCAGCGGCGTGGAGCCAGCCATGTCAATGACATTCACATGGGCACCATGTTCGAGCAATAATCGAACGACATTGATGTGCCCACTTCTCGATGCCAGATGTAATGGAGTTGAATCGTGGCAATTCTGGGCATTTGGATCTGTGTGATGCTGGAGTAGTATCCCAGTAATCTCAGACCACCCCCCTTCAGCTGAAGAATGTAGTGCGGTCCTTCCGGAATTACTACGGAGCGTTGGATCTGCACCGTGGTTAATCAGCCATTGAAACGTTTCAAGAAGATTGTCGCCCGCTGCAGCAATCATTAGAGTCCACATTGAAAAGCCCTGGATGTCTACGTTTGCACCGTGCTCGTAGAGCAACTGTGCCATCTTGAAATGTCCCGCCCTTAACGCTGCCCCTAGTGGTGACACAAAGTGACCGCCGGTAGCGTTCACATCTTGGTGGTTGGCAATGAGGTGTTCTGCGAGGTCGTGAAAACCGCATAATGCGGCATAATAGAGGGGAGCTGCCGCTACTTTCTCGGAGGGCCATACTGCAAACCAATGAAGAGCTGAGGGATACAAAGGCCTCAGGTCTATGTCATGGACCCGCAGCCATGCTGTAAAGTATACTTTTGTTGGGTCAAACAGATCCTCCATGCCTTCCCGTATGTGCAAAGATACATTCTCGACTTTGGCATGGTCGACCCAATGTTCGGCCGCATATCGAGCCAGAGGGGATACGCTATCGACATTGTCTTCGTCAACGGTTCCATCCAATCGTAGCAGAACGCCAAGACAGGCTCTTGCAAGGATCATGTGAGCAGGCTCAGGGAGGATGTGAAAACGTGAGACGTCTGGGCAAGAACGTGCGAGCCGTGGCGAGGTAAGGAACTCTTTGACGGAGAAGTGGGAGAATTGGACGACCTGAGTGCCATCTTCGTCCACGACAGTAATCAAACTCGAGCATGTAGAAAGAACGGCTTGTTGTTGATCTTCCCATCGCCAATCTATGTTCAGCTTCGACGTCCCTCCATCAGCCTCCGTTCCAAAGTCTACAGCGAGAACTTCCGCAAGCTCCGCCACATGAAGAGGCCGCACCGCTACAGTGAGGCATTGTAGAAGGCGATGAGCGTGGTCTCGGGTCGCCCTATTCATGCCCCTCAATACACGCTCATACGTCGCATCCAGAGTCTCGGGCAATTCGTCCAGCATATGACGCACACTTTGTGGGAAACTGTATCGTAGGACTTCTAGTTGACAGAATACCCATCGGAACCTGCGCGGTGCCATTAATATGTAGCCACAGGTACCATGGCCGTGCCTTACATTCCATCGGCTCTCTCAGCAAGCGTCTCGATTACCAATTCCTTATCAGTCTTTCGCCACCTCCGCATCTTTGAATCCGAGTGAACAACTGATGTGACGTAGTCGGTAATATCCTTCTTTTGCCCTGTTTGGTCATGAAGAGACACATGGAGTGACGTAAGAGGCCCGAGAGCATTTCGGATATCGATCTCCGGGCGACTTGTAATACATAGATGAAGATTTGATGACGATAGCTCGACGAGATCCATCAAGAAATCAAGAACCTGCTCCCGTGGAGATGGCATTCCAGAGGTATTGGGAGATTCATCGAGGGCGTCGATGATGATGTAAACTGGATGCTGATCTGGGAGCGTGAGCATCTGCTTCAGACAATGAATCAGTTTCTTTTCGCTAGGCTTCTGCGCGCCACTTTCATGATCAATGTAAAGTCGGGAGAGGATATCACAACAAGGATCAGACCGAGCTGAAAGCTGAGCGATGAGGGAGGGAAGCAAGTCACGGAGGTTCTGCTTGCTTGTGTCCCTGAAGTCGAAATAGAAGTAGGCCATAGAAGCCAATCCATTGTCGCGGAGGGCAGTGATATCTGAGACAATGGTAGAGCTGACCAGGGCATAAGCAATCTAGTCAACACAGATTAGTATTGACTGACCAAAGTATACTTTTTCCGGATCCGGCTACGGGAAGTGGTAATCAGTGGATGACAGAAAGAGTAGAAGAATAGTACGTTTGCCGTGGAGCCACAAAAGCGAAGGAGTAGACTTCCATCTGCCAAACATATCTCCCTGGAAGAACCACTCTGCCGTCCGCTTGTGTCGGACACCACATGCAATGTTGTGGTTCGTGGACGGATCTGGTGGGGAGAGCCATTTGTGAAGGTCCTGTCGTAGTTGGCTCCCTGTGAAGATGCTTAGCATGTGCAGAAGCATGTAATAGGTTGGGGATCACGAACGTTTCTGATCTACGCTATTTGTTGCCCTTTGGATGACTACCGCTGCATCATTTCCATCTATTGTGACCGAGACGATTGAGCCTTTCTGGTGTATGCCTGAAATGATTTGCACACCGTTAAGGATGACAGTGACTTTGCCATCAACAGCCCTAACTCTTTCATCGACACCCCTCAATCTGTCGTCGATAGAGTAGGCAGCTTTCAGAGCTTTCGCATTGGCCATCCGAGCCTCCTCAGTTGTCAACTTGTCTAGCCTCTGCAGTGCATTTTTAATATCTGTCCTTCCAACGAGTTTGTTTAGGAAAATTTCTGAAATTGTTCATCCAAATGCGACATACTGATATAGGAATTACTCACTCATATTGCTTTGTTTAATCTCCTTTGTCGCGGTCGCGAGAATTGACAGCACCTCGACCATTATCTTTTCAATGATTCCTAACATTTCGGGAGATGGTGGGCCCTCAGTGTAGATTTCTAGACGTTTAAAGACATGTTCCATGCGCTCAAAGATGTCGATGAGATTTTCTCGGCTTGCCTGAGTATCCTTAGCTGCCTGAGAATGTATATATTATAAGTCGGGTAACGACATCTAGAAGATTACGCACTAAAAGCAGGACACCGATTCCTGCAAAGATGACCTTTGCAGGTGAAAAGACCTGCCCGATAGATGAGAGTGAAGATCTCAGACAAAATATATTTCCTGAACGTACGAGGCCGACGCCCTCTCCGAGAGTTGCAGAGAAGGCGAATAAGACATTCACCGTCGGGGCTAGCCATTTTGTCAACGTATTCTCGGACTGATCGATCTCCTGGACTTGTTGGTGAAGGATGGCAAGAATTGAACTAGGGGAGTCGCAGGCCTGAAGTTGGACTGCGAGTGGATGTGCAGAAAGATTGTTATTTGTCCGTGTTTCGTATTCTTTCAAAGCATTGTCGAAAATGAGTTGAAAGTGAGAGGGCGAGCTGGGAGTAGGATGAGGGTGAGACATAACGTTCGGACCAAGGAATGCGTTCGCGTTGAGAGGGTGAGAGCAAGGTTATCAGTAATGGCGCAAAGGCATGAGGCGGTGCAAAAGCCCTTTCTCACGTATGTCCAGATTATTGAAGGTTCGATCATAACTCAGGGCGATATGGCTGAAAGCGCGTAAAAGTGATAGCACAACGCTAACGTTATCGTCGAGCGAAAATGGAAGAGCGCAGCTCGACAGACGCAGAGTCGATAGGAGCCAACACAATGTAGCCATGATTTGAGTCAAGTCATCCGACGAAGCGAGATGTAGTATTGATAGATCTAGCACAGACGGACGTATGGGAGTCTTGACTGGCATTCATTCGCAGCTAAAAGGCGGCAGTATCTCGTGCACAATAATAGATGTCAATGTCATAATAAATGAACTGGATTTCTATACCACAGTGGGGGAGCCACGGAATTCGCTAGGACGGTTTTGCCAACGAGGGCGAATGGTGAAGCAGCAATTGGCTAATCACGTGGAATCCTCACTCCTCCTGGCGTGGTCTCCCCTCCCAGAGGTGCCTCTAGTCGTCCGTCCGTCGATCACGGATGCTATGTCCCATACTTCCGATACGACATCATGTCTGCACTATCAATCAATCCTCGATCACGCCTTGGTGGCTTATAAGAAGAAGACTGGGAAAGATCTCCACTCACATCCACTGCTCTCCAAGCTCGCAACCTGCGATTCTCCCGATACAGTCCTCAACACGCTTCGAGAGCAAATCCCCGCGTTTGCTCAAACTGGGAGTAGCCGCGAGCTGCAACGAAGCTTTCACAAAATGGCTCGATCCGACGGTGAACGTGCTCTTTGCGTTCTCCGCCACCTTTGGGGCCTGCGTGAGCCTGGTAAGTCTCAACGAGATCTTATCCTAATCATGAGGCACAGGACGAATATTTTTTCAGACATACCCACCCGCAGGAGTGATCTTTAGCGCGATTGGTGTCCTTTTCTCCGTGAGTGTCTTTATTATATTTTACCACTGGTATCCAACCCGCACGCGAGGCCATTGTGACAATCTCTCTGTTAGTTTCTCACACTCTCCCTGACAGACGGTGAAGGCTGTCGACGCTGACAAAAGCATCCTCGTTAACCTCTTTGAGCGCATCGAGAGCTTCTTCCGACGACTTGAGGCGTATATCGCCATCCCGTCGATCGCAGGAATGAAAAACACGATGGTCAGGATCATGGCAGAAGTACTTTCCATACTCGCCCTCGCGACGAAAGAAATGACTCAGACGCGAGCAAGTCAGTTGTCGTTATCCTCTCCATCACTCTCCCTTGCGGAGACGCACCGCTCCATCCTGCTTACTGTTCTTCAGCGACATTTTTGAAAAAGCTTACAGGAAGGTCGGAAATCGAGGATTCACTACAGAGGCTGGACAAATTGACCCAAGAGGAAAGTTGGATGGCGGCCGCACAAGGTCTGAGGGCTACGCACTGCGTAGAAGTGCAGATCACTGAAGGTACTCAAGTCCGATTCTACCAATGGTTCACGCTGAATAGTGTGATGTGGTCAGGCGTTGAGAGGATCAAACAAGAAATTACAGACGGATTCGGAGGGTTGAACTGTTCGTTGTGTCCACGTCTCGTCCCCCGTTGAGGCTTAAACACTATCATAGGGGATCGTCTGCGACAGGACATCAGAACCTGGTTATCTCCTCCAGACCCCTCCATGAACTTCAACACTGCAAGCGATGCCCGTCACGAAGGCACCGCAACCTGGTTTACTCAAAGCAATACCTTCAGTCACTGGAACGAAGCCAGCTCTCTCTTATGGATTCACGGAAAACGTACCTTCTTACCACCTCTATGTAACAGCTGTCGCTGACACACTTCCGTCTCCGCAGCCGGCTCTGGAAAAAGCGTCCTCGCGTACGTCGTCATACCACAACTCCTTCCAGACAGGGCATCGAATAACCGTAATTCACTAGGTCTGCGATCATTCACCATATCAGAGCAACGTCCAATGTTGCCTTGGCACACATATCCTACTTCTTTTTCGATTTCAAGGACACCGGAAAGCAGGATGCCCGTGCTCTCCTCTCGTCCATCCTTGTCCAGCTCAGCAATCAATCCGATTCTTTCTGCGACATCCTTCTGGCGTTATATTCCGCACATCATCAGGGCTCTCAGCAACCCAGTGACAGCGAACTTATCCTCTGCTTGGAAGCCATGCTCGGAGTCCCAGGTCAAATTCCAATCTATATCATCATCGATGCTCTCGACGAGTGTCCTATGACCACTGGCATGTCGTCCCCACGCCGCAAGGTCCTAGCTCTTATAGAGATACTCGTGGATTCTAACAGTCCAAATTTACGTCTGTGCATCACGAGCCGTCCCGAGATTGACATCCGAAATTGCCTCGAGCCTTTGAAGCCCACTCGCGTATCTCTTCACGATGAGAATGGACAGAAGCAGGATATCTTCGACTTCGTTCGCAAGGAGGTTTACTCGGATATAAACATGCGTAAATGGCGAGATGATGACAAGATATTGGTCATCGAGATGCTCTCAGAGAGAGCTGATGGCATGTATGGACGCTCATTTTATGCTCGTATTCCCATCTTATGCCTTTTGGGAAAAATAGGTTTCGTTGGGTTGCCTGTCAATTGGAAAATCTGCGGCACTGTATTCCTTCCAGCGTGCGGCGCATTCTCGCCGAGTTACCAGAAACTCTGGACGAAACGTATGAGCGGATAATACGTGAAATTCCCAAGGCGAATCGAGAATATGCTCATCGGTTATTGCAATGCCTCACTGTGGCTTCTCGGCCTCTGAGGGTGGATGAGCTAGCAGAGGTGCTTGCTCTTGATTTTTCGGATGCTGGAGAGATTCCGGTGCTGAAGGAGGATTTACGGTGGGAGGATCAAGAACAAGCTGTGTTATCGGCATGCTCCAGTTTGATCATCGTCATCGATAATGGACGTTCCAGGGTGGTTCAATTCTCGCATTTTTCGGTGAAAGAATCCCTTACATCAGGCCGACTTGGGAATTCACAGGCGGATGTTTTGCGATATCATGATATTCGTCTCGATGGGGCGCATACGATGATGGCCAAAGCTTGTCTTGGTACCCTGCTGCGGTTTGACCATACGATCGATGTTGAGAGTATCCAGAGGTTTCCTCTGGCAGTGTATGCTGCCACGCACTTTGGGAATCATGCTGACTCTGAGGATGTGATATCGCAGCTACAATTTGGAATCGACGAACTTCTTGACGCGGAAAAACCACATTTCTCAGCATGGCTCTGGATACAACGTTTCCACCATATGTTCGAAAACCCCCGTCAGCATCATCGAGTTGAGAATCATCCTGAGCGACCGGAAGGAATCCCCTTGTACTACATGGCGGAATTCGGATTTCTTGGACTGGTAAAACACCTCATCTTGACATGCCCGCAGGATATAAGCACTTGTGTTGGTCACCTGGGGACTCCTCTGCATGGGGCGGTGTATGCCCAACAGGTCGATGTCTTACAGTTGTTACTTGTATACTGTGAAGACGTGGATGCTCGGGACCTTGCGGACTGGACCCCACTGCATGTCGCAGCAACTGTCAGAAGTCTTCGGATAATTCGAATGCTCATTGAGCGCGGTGCGGACATTAATGCCCGGGACAAGAACGGCCGGACACCACTACATCGAATCTTGGATTCCCTCATTTCCCTCGACACGCTCGACATTGATCTCGAACCGATGCAGTTCTTACTTCGGCATGGAGCAGATGTGGACGCACAGGATATCAGCCATTCCACCCCGCTGCATGTGGCGTCTTGCGAGGGAAGTCTCAAGGTCGTACAGATACTTCTTGAGCATGGTGCAGGCATCCATGCGCGAAACAATCAGGGCGAGACGCCACTGCATCGAACATTGAAGAGGCGCTTCTTCACAAAAGACGAAGGTTTTGATACAATGCGTATCCTACTGGCGCATGGTGCGGATGTGGACTCGCAGGATGATGATCTCTCGACTCCACTGCACATAGCGTCATACAATACAAGGCTCAAAGCGGTACAGATACTGCTCGAGCATGGAGCAAATGTGCACGCGCGAAACAAGCATGGCCAGACACCATTGCACCGTTCATTGAAGAAGCTCGATCTCTCTACATATGAGGAGGATGTTGATGTCATGCGCACCTTACTAGCCCACGATGCCGATGTCAACGCACGGGACAACGACCAGTTGACTCCTCTGCATATTCGCGTCATTCCATGGCAGCCTGGAGGCTGTGCAGCTGCTGCTCGAGCATGGCGCAAATGTACACGCTCGAGATATTCATGGCCAGACACCGCTGCACCAGCCACGGAAGAACATTGGACTCGAGATATTCCGGGATGGAGATCTCGACTTCATGCGTACTTTACTGTTGCACGGTGCGGCTGTGGATGCGCTAGACAACAACCACTCGACTCCGCTGCATGTAGCGTCGTACGATGGACGCTCCGACGTGGTCAAAGTGCTCGTCGAGCAAGGGGCCAATGTCCATTTGCGAAACAATCAGGGAGAGACTCCACTGCACCGATCACTCAAGAGTCCCGACTTCGTTTATCATCGTGAACGTTTCGACGTCATAAATGCCTTGCTAACACACGGTGCGAATGTGGATGAACGGGACCGCCACAATTCGACTCCGCTGCATATCGCATCGTCCCAGGGATGTGGGAGGGCTGTATCGACTTTGATTAGTCATGGGGCAAATGTCGATGCGCGAAACAATCGAGGCCGGACACCGTTGCACCAATCGTTGAAGAGCCCCACCTACGTGCATCACTCTGGATATTCCAACGTCATCCAGTGTTTGCTGATGTATGGCGCGAATGTAAATGCGCAAGATGTCGACCATGCTACTCCACTACATCTAGCATCATTCCCAGGGAAGCAGCAAACATATAAAGCTACTGCTCAAACACGGCGCAGACGTTCGAATACAGAATAAAATGGGAAAAATCGCGTTCGAGGTCGCATCAGAACGAGGACATCAGGAGGTTATGTGGCTGCTGTCAGAGCATGCGAGAGGGGAGCGAAAGATGTATTATTGATGCATCGCACCACCCATTCTACGAATGAATACCCACTGATAGAGATCACCCTCGTGCTTGCGACGTCTCGTAATGCTATGCACTTTACCAACGATCCCATGTCCAACTCAGGCTCGAGAAAAGCTGAAACATCAACTTCATGAACTTGGGATAGCTTTTTTTTGTGCCATAGTACTTACTCAGAGAGACTACAAGTGTGGCGAATGTTGCGCAGTATAATTCCCTCAGCAAATCCAATGCAAGTTCTCAGGAGCGTTGCCCCACGAACGTAGCCACGCTTTCCCCCCGATACCCGGACCAACACACCCCCAAATCGCCTGCCAATGCAGCGAAACCCCCCAGACAGTCGAGCACGTGCTCCTGTTCTGCCCAATCCACGACGATGCGCGCCGAAGACATCTGTCCGCAAGAGGCCGCCCACGAAACATCGCTCAGCTGTTCAACCACCCCGAGCGGACGCGGAGCACGCTACGCTTCTTTAAAGAAACTAAGGCATGCCTCAAACCGAGAGAACTTTGGGACCCAGGAGGAACAAGGGAGAGAGAGGACATATAGATGTCCCATAACACCAACCACGACCACCACACACTACACCCTGATGCTGCCATACCGCCCTAGCGGACTACATATAACCCCATAATGCCTAAACACACTACGTCGCTACATAGCCCGTGACCGCCTCTGTATCACGTCATACGCGCTGCGGTATACAAATGCGGATTCAAAAAAAAAAAAACCCCCGGACCAACGGCCCGGCCTCTGTACTCGCCCTCGCCACTCTCGAGGGTCGAGTCTGTGCTCATGTCTCAGATGTGATCATCAGATCCAGAGACAATGTGGGTGTCATTGGATAATGTGGACCAGGATACAAGACAGAAAAAGAGATGCGTCCATGCAATGAGTTTCATGCAGCCTGAAAGGGCAGCCAAAATTTTGGATAAGTCCCAGGGGTGTGGTGTGGTGTGCCACAAAGGCACTGCTGTGTGGGCTCTGGCAGACCGACATCTACCAGAGCCTACCCACTAGCCTGCTGAAAGTTCACTCAGTGAGTCACTGGCACTGGGTCAGTGCCAAACAAATTCGGGCAAATCATGATCACATGATAGTCGCCACGTTATCACGTGCATCTTTATACTTGTCATCACAACACCAACGCTCACACACCACCAGCCGTGGGCTTTGCATAGCATGTCTGGTGCCAGCACCATTGCGATTGGAGATGTGGACTGTGATTGTGAATATCATGGTGCGCACCTGGTAATTTTCAGAAACAATGCCACTGACATGTCCTTAGATGATCTCCAATGGAGTGATATTAGGAACACATGATTCGCCCACGGCGCAACGTGTGCTAGTGTGCCTGTTTCATCTGTCACCCACCGCCACTCTTCCACAACCATTTCGCACTCGGACATCTGATTTTCGCCAATGAGGCTTTGATGAGGTCTCACCGGTACGTTGAACAGAATTCGTATTGCTGAAGTAACTGAAGTTCCATATAGTCGCCTTCGGATTATTGGCCGTCAAGTGTCATCGCTACTATGCGGCTTCCCCTGCCTCCGCTCGACTCTGATTAATGGATTCTCTGAAGACTCAGGTGATGGGGGAGCACTCTGTACATCTCCACAAAGAGTATGGTCAAGAACGGGATACTTGTATGTGTTTTGCCATTGTCCATCACAATCACTAACCAATACCACGTAGGCAAGTCAGCAATCGACATACTTCCCGACGACGCCCTCCTAGAAGTATTCAATTTTTATCTGGATGGCTTGTATATAAGAAGATATGCATGGGTCCCACTAGCCCATGTGTGCCGACGGTGGCGATACGTGGTGTTTGCGTCACCACGCCGCCTAGGCTTGCAAGTTGTGTTCACGGGAAGGAGAGCCATCGCTGACATCCTGGACGTCTGGCCACGTTTTCCTATATTAATAACACAACATTTCCTTGACAGTGACAAGAGAATATCGCGTGCGGATAACATTGTCACTGCTCTCGACTCAGTGCACCACGATCGCATATGTGAAATCTACCTCGGAAATATTTCAACTTCACTTTGGAAAAGAATCGCATCAGTAATGCAGAAGCCATTCCACGAACTGACACGTCTGTACCTTCAGTTGAATGATGGCGAAGGGCAGGTTGTTGTTCCCTTGGAAGGATCTGCCCCACATCTGCAAACACTGTCGCTGGACTACACACCAATTCCGGTGGTACAGAAATTCCTCTTGTCTGCCAATGGCCTTGTCATTCTTTCCCTCAGGAATATTCCGTATTCTGGGTACATTTCACCCGAAGCGATGGTCACCTGCCTGTCTGCATTGACCAGGCTCAAGAAACTTCGGCTTGGATTCAGATACCCTATACCTTGGCCCGGCCCAGGCAAGCCGATCACCGCCTCCCCTTAAACGCTCTGTCCTCCCTGCTCTCACCTCATTTTGGTATCTCGGCGTTCACGAGTACTTGGAGGACGTCGTGGCCCGAATTGATGCACCATTTCTTCACCACCTCGACGTAGACTTCTTCATGTGCCTCACCTTTGACGTCCCACAACTTCACCGGTTCATCAGTCGCGCAGGAGAACTCAGGAAATTCCATGAAGCAAGTGTGGATTTTTCGCTCGACAGGGTTGCAATCAAATTTTCCCCAAAGTTAACGGCGGTCAGCTACGGGTACTTCTCATTACTCATCAGGTGCGAAGAGTCAAGTCAGCAGCTTTTGTCCATTGTCCAGGTCTGTCGTTCACTATCACCTCCCTTCGCCACTTCGGAGCGGCTATATCTCGAGGTTCATATTCATCGTCTTTCACATTTGCATTGGAAGGATGATATGCAGAGCACGCAATGGCTGGAACTTCTATATCCGTTTATTTCCGTGAAGAACCTGTACCTAGCCGACGATATTGTTCTACATGTTGGGCATGCCCTGCAAGAGCTCGCAGGGGGGAGAGTAACAGAAGTTTTACCCGCACTACGAACCATTTTCATAAGCGGCCTCGAATCACCTGGGTCTGTTCAGAAAACCATGGGACGGTTCGTCGCCGCAAGGCAGCTCTCCGGTCACCCTGTAGCGGTCAATCGTTGGGAGGAAGAACGCGAGAACTAAATGCCGTGACATCGAAGATTGATGACTTCTCTTTACATTGCATACTATCTTATCTACCTCTCGCTGCACGCACAGTTCAACTCTAAAAGATGCTAGTCAGATCACTTTTGCTACATAACTGTGATCTCGGCTTGGTTCCCGGTACTGAATATACATTATATCTGGACAGTCATCTCAACTGGCGCTCTGTGAAAAAATACGACTCCTCCGAGTCGTACTGAATGAAGAATGAACAGCGAAATTAGTTCTCTGCCCAAGTATTTACGAAACGTTCAGGTCTGGTAGAGCAGCAGGCGATGGATGATCAAAAGCTGGGGGTAAAATCACATCACTTGATCGTCAGGCTCACGCGAGGCGGCAGCTAAAATCACAAGCAAAAGTTCGATGACTTTATGTATGACATCATATGAGATCATAACATAGGAACGCGTTTGCAGATCAATTACGAAATCAATTTACATATCAAGGTCACGTTTTGGTGATCTTTGCATCGGGTGTGTTCGAACACAACCAATCTCACGTTCCGTATGTCTCCAGTGTATCCCCCGAGACTCCCGGCACTGCCTCTCAGTCGAGCGAGGCCTTGACAACCACGACGACGAAGGGGACCGAGCGGACGTCGACGAAAGAGGTTCCCAACCCAACGAACTCGGTCTGCAGGCTAAAATAAAGCGACGTCACGGTGTCGGCATCCTAGCATGCTCAAAAATGCCGCACGAGCATTATGAGCGCCATCCGCGACGTTCTTCACCGCCATGCCGCGGCGCATGCGTGAGTGCGTAGAATAACCACTTCCAACCTTCGATCGTTCATCACATGACATATTCCACATGGAGATGGAGACATCCTTCAAGAGTTGCTTCTCGCCGTGCAACCTCTTATTCTATACCCATCATCCCAGTCCATCTTACGCGGCGCGAGCTCGTCGCGGGTGTCGCGATCACGACGATTGATAATGTTCGTACGTAATAACGTCCATCTGAGACCAGCAGCACTGGCCGATGTCGTCATAAGAACCAGGAATCCCACCGAAAAGCGCACTGCAGCCACCATGATCAACCGTCGTTACTGACATTCAGACCAATACTATCGGCTGCTTCCAAACTCAGGTTGCTACGTCACCTTGTGGCCTCGTCTCTAACCAGCCTCTCAACCCGAGTTCTGCGGTTTCCAACTTGTAAAAATTTGACTTTATGAGCAAAGTCACCGCATGGTGGATCTCGTTTCTCCCGGTCGAAGTGCTCTGCATTTCTCCGCGGCCATCGTGATCAAATGGATGGACTTGGAAAAGCTTCCCACCTCGGCCTTAGAATATGCTTGGTTCTGGTGTTCTCGGAGATTTATGTGCCTTCTCAGCTGGTGGCTGAGGACGAGGTAGAGCAGCTCTACGTATACAAGATACCGTCTGGTAGTGGGGATCAAATTCGGGACTGATCTATTCTCTTTGAGTATCACCCCTCTGCGCTTTGAAAGCCCCATTTTGTCCTTCGATTTTAATCTCGGTTTCCTTGCGACCCACCCCGAGCAGCCCCATTTGAACTTTCCTTCCCGTGAGCCTTCCCAACCAATTGTTCATTTTATTATATATCACGAAGTAACTTATCCTCTCAGCACAGATGTATCTTTCCACAAAACCTTCAGTGACACCATTTCTCGCCTTTGTCCTCGCGGTTGGCCAACAAGCGTTAGCCGTGAACGACTGGTCGGTTCCTTGCATCCAAGGACGATGTTCCTGGGACCTGCCTGCCGACGCTGGTGCCTCGGGGACAGTACAGATTGTCCGTTCGTGTCTGTTACCACGAAGTCCCTCACTGACTGATTCTTCTACATAGTGGGGTCCGCCTTTTGCAATTTCGGACATCACCATAGCCGCTGGATGGCAGATTACGAGCTGCGACGCAAGTTCTACAACGCAAGTTATTCATATCGTGTGCAAGGATGCCAATCCGAACTGTGATCACCTCTTTCAAGGGGGTGTGATCAACACCATTGTCCGTTTGCCAGACAATGTATGTTCTCGATTTTAGTCAATCGTCCCGTCGACACACCTGCTCTCAGTGTGGCCCAATGCCGTTTGCGCGCGTTGCTGAACATAGAATTCTTTCGCCCAACTCGTCCTCTTTAAATGGTCGCACCGATGAGGTCGCAGTCCACGCGCTGGCGCTGGACACCGACTTCACAGCAGCTACTTCGTCGCAGTGCGTTTCTCTGAACAGGAACTACTGCCAAGCACCAACCTTTTACTTTGCGACAGGAACGGCAACGTCCAGTTCGCCTTGCAGGGTATCAATGTCAACGCCCCTTTGAATATGCGGCTGCCCGCGCGACGTGGTCACAGCAGCGTGCGCTCACCCCACAGCTCACGAGACGAGCTCCACCGGCGCGACTTTCTCACGGATGCACTCAATGGTTCGTGAGGTCTCGTAACTTCTCCTTCCTCGACACAGCTTGACACACTGATCCGCTCGTTCGGCACACGTGTACTTGCAGCTCTGAATGTAGCGACCACATTCAATCGGACCGCGGAGAACTCAAAGCAGGTCGACTATTCAGGAAATGCAAATTTATTCAACACGACCATCAATTGTCCCGTCACAAGCCATCTATCTTCTATTGCGTCTGTGTCCGTTGATGTCAGCACCGACGTGCATGCAACCATAAGCATTGGTGCGGTCGCTGCTGGCACGCTCATTCCACCGAACATCTCTGAGTTCGCGTTACATATCGGTGTGTATTCCTGTGCCAAGCCGAAGCCGCCTTGGTCGACTCATCAATTTTGCATAGCGTTGGACAGCAACATCGACGTACATTTCAACATTACAGCAGATATCTTAGGCCAGATCAGCTCCGGCGACATCCCGCTCTTCCAGATGGGTATCCCTGGCCTCACTTTTCCCGGGTAGGCTTGCTGGAGGCTTCATGCAAGCACGAATGACACTCACCGATGGAAAATTACCGATTCTAGCATCCTCGAGATTGGTCCTGAATTCAAAGTGATCAGTAATATCGACGCCACGTTCGAAATTGCTAACATCGATGCGTTCGTCGACCTGAGTTTTGACCTCAGCGGCGTCCGTTTTGTCTTCCCGCCCCAGGCAAGCTCGCGAATGGGTACGTTCACGCCCGGCCCCAGTCGTGAGTTCGAATCACTCTCTATCTTTCTTTTTTTTTTTTTTCGCCACGGCCCAGTCCCGTGTTAAAAACTATCCCTCCTCGATGCAGGGGCGAACATTTCCGCCAGCCCAAGCCTTGGATCCACGTTCAGCGCGGCCGCCCACCTCATCCCTCAATTCGATATCGAGCTGACCGCGCTGGGCGGCAGCGTAGCATCCACGATCGTGTTCCTGGAACTTGACGCCTCCGTCGACTTCGCGGTGACCACGGGCGCGCAGCTGTGCGAGAACGTGAGCACGGAGCTGAACGTCGAAGTGGGCGCGGAGAGCTCCTTCCTCCACCTTTTCGACGCGTCGGTCGGCCTGTCGCTCTTCGACAAGTCGTTCCCGATCTGGCAGGTGCGCATCGCGATGTCGCTTTGATGTCGTTTTCTCTCTCTCTTTTTTTTTCTTTTTTCTTTTTTTTTTTTTCTTTCCCGTTTTGACGTTTGAAACAACGACAACAGAAATGCAGCGCGTCGTCGGACTCGACCCCAACTGCGCCGTCCGTGTTGCGTCCCCGTACACCGAATCCCTTCCCGCCGCCCCCCATTTATGGGGGGTCAATTCTTCCTCTCCATGCCAAGCGCCTCGGCCTCGACTTGACTTGCCCTCATCACCCCGGTGGTCCCCATGGGCGATCGCTGGGTAATTCACCCTGAGACTTGAACTTCGCTTTTCTTTGTATTTCGTTCTGAAAAGTTTTAGAAAAGCTAATCGTGGATAAATAAGTCATTTATTATTCTATTCGTCTGGTCATCGCTGAAGGGAAAACTACATGCTAGAAATGCCCAGAAATAGGTAGTCTAATACTTCTGGTGACGAATTGTTATTGTTTCACTGATGAAAGGTGGCCATCGGTTGTATGATATATACTCGTAGGCAGTGTGCACCGTGTCCCTCAAGCATCAGTCGTCGTGCTAAGCACTTGACTCTGTTGTCAGCCATATGCGCTGCTTTTCAGAACGTACTTCGCGAAGTGCCCCCGTGGGATTCTTGTGAGCGTTCCTTAGGATTTTATGTCCCTACTCAAAAGATTCGCCTCCGAGCCGAGTCCGCCAGATGGCTGCCTGCCGCGCAGCGCGTCGCAGAATGGGCGGAGTGGAGCGAATCGCACTGTGTCCCATCGGCAATAGTGCCCATTCAAGTCCCACCGGCAAGTATGTAATTCATGCAAAACGGATGCGCCCCCTGGCCGGCGCAGGCTCCAGCCTGCCGTATATCGGATCAAGACATATGGATATGGGCAGGGCCAGGGCCAATCTCTTCAAGGTGACATTGACACAAAAGGGTGGCATAGCATGATCGGGGTGGGCTGCCGCTTGGCTCGCCGGAACACGACGATATCCGAGCATCGATCGCTGTCGTTGGCTCTGAACTAGTGCCGAGATCACGGTCTACTGATTTGTTTCCTGTCCAACGGCAGAGACGAAAAAAACAAACAAACAAACAAATAAGAAAACAACAAGATGATAACTTCGTCAGGAGGCTGCCTGCCCTGCCTCTTTGATCACGTCCGCAGCCTGAGCAAAAGCGAACGAACGAGCGTGTCAGTGGGGGAAGACGGAGAGCGAGCGAGCGACGGCGAGGGAAGGACCTTTTCGGCGATCGCAAAGACGGTCGCCAACGGTGCCACCGAGAAGGTGAGCGGGATGACGCTGGCGTCCACGACCCGCAGGTTGGCCGTGCGATATACTTTAAAGTCGGGCGCGACGACACCTGGACGAAGGCACAAAAAAAAAAATAAATAAAGAAAAAAAAAAAACATGAGCCATCGGGGACGCGAGCGGGTGATCGTCTCTACGCACCGCGCAAATACTCCGGTGCGAGTGCGGCCGTTCCTATAGGATGGAAGGTCGACTTGTGCGTGCGGTGGCAGCGTCAGCGCGAGCCGTTTTCGATCGGCGACGGGCGGGGTGAACGACGGCGTGACTTACGATCGCGTTGGAGCGCGTATACGCCGCCCAGTCGTCGAACGTCTTGACACGGTCTTCGCCCGGTATGTTCTCTGCGACGAGGTGCTCGCTGATCGGCTTTGCGTGCATCCACTTGCGGAGCCATGCCGTGGTGATGGCGTGGAAGGCGACGTCTTAGGATGCGTGCGTCAAGGCAACTGGGGAACGGGGCTTGCCAAATGGAGGGGGAACTGACCGAATTTATGACCGAAATACTTGGGATCGATGACGGGAGGTGAAAGAGGATCGGAGGAGTTGATATGCTTCGGAGTCACGATCAGTAAAATACGTTTCCGAATGGACGGACCGCTGGCGGCCTACCACCGAGCCGCGAGTGAACGGATGCTGCGACCGACGTCAGGTTGAGTCATAAGAACGGAGACAGAAACGTTCGATCGTTCGCGCACCAGATGAAAGACGATCGGTGTCGCGTAGGAAGTATCGGGGCTCGGCGTTCCCGTGGCCCCTCCAGCAGAAAGCAGAAGGAACTCTGCCCATCCAATCTCGCCCTCCTCGAACCATTTTCGCAGGAGCTCGTATTGAACGCCCTGAAGCGGAGAATGGCCGCTGCTGACCGCCGACGGGATGAGAGAGGAGAGCAGTTCTATCTCTTCCTTGGAAAGGACGGATTGCAGTGGGACGCTGCCGGTGGCGGCCGTGTCATATGTGAGAATGCCCGTCTGTGCTTCAGCGCTTTTGTTTTGCGCATCATTCCATTAATATCAGCGCTAGTGGCGAGGGAAGAGGACGCCGAGCGACATACTGCAAGTCTATGTGGTATTGAGCAAAGGTGGCATTGATGCGCATCTCGTCTGATTGTAAGGCAGAGGTCACGGTCGATAGACCAGCATCAGGTCGACGAAATAAGGCAGAAACTCACCAAGCGTCTTGACGTGCTCCTTCGCAATGTAGTCGATCAAGGTGTAGGTCTGATCAAGGAAGGTTCTCCCCAACGCCAGGGAGGTCGATCAGGACGTCAATGCCCAAACTTTTGAGCAGGCTCCTGTCGCCGATCCCGGAAAGCTCCAAGATCTGAGGTGTCTTGAACGTGCCTGAACGCAGCGCGGAGGGACGGGTTCCGTTTCAAAGTCCCACCAGGCGGTCGGGATAAGGCTGACGTACCGGCAGACACGATGACCTCCCGTTTCGCCCTCACCTTGTACTTGTGTCCACCGGACACAAACTCGACGGCCTCGGCGACTCGAGGAGCTTTGCCCTGGGCTGCGGCCTTGAACAACACCTTGAGAGCTTCTGCGCCCGTGAGCACGACGAGGTTTTTCCTGTTGGCATTCGGCTCGAAATATCCCGTGAGCGAGGAAGATCGAGTCCCCGATCGTGGGTCGACCGCTCGGGCGGGAGTGAAGAAACCGGTGGCGTTTCCAGTCTCCTATGTATGGATTGGAGCGGCTTCAGACCCTCCTTATCGCTCGGTGGGGGATCGGACTCACCGGGTTTGAGCTGGTCCTAGCTCCGAGCGCGTTCGCGGCCGCGACGGACTCTTCGATCAGGTCAGGATAGTAGTTGTTGTAGCTGATCTGAATGGGGCCGTCCCTGCCGAACGTCTTCCCGAGCGCGTCGTCCGTCCGTCCACCGGGGAGGGTCTTGATCGGAGGACCCGTCCAGTTCTCCGCCTTGTGGTAGTACGGCTCGAGGGCGTCGAAGGACCAGGTGGGCCCATTCCCCAGCTCGGTTCCCCACACGTCGAACTCCTCTCGCGAGGGGCGCTGCCAGAGCACGTCGCTGATCATACTCGAACCGCCAAGCACGCGCGCGCTGCAACGCCAAACATCGCGAATCAGTTCCAAGAAAAGAAAACGGAGAGGAGGAAGATGAAAGGGAGGGGGGGGGGGGGGGGGGAGAAGACGACACGACTCACACGGTCTCCTGCACGACGCGCCCATCGAGTCCTTCCTGCGGCACGCTCTTCAGATTCCAGTCGTACTTCGGATCGCCAAACACGAGCCCGTAATTCACGATTAGGTCGATCCGGGGGTCCTCCCCGGGCGCGACGTACCCGCCGGCCTCGAGCACGCCGACGCGCACCCGCTCGTCCTCGGACAGCCGCGCGGCGACCACGAGTCCCGCCGTGCCCCCGCCCACGACGACGTAGTCAAACTCCTGCGCCGCGAACGCCGACGCGGACATCGCCAGCGCGCGCGGAAGCAGAGGCGACGGCGCGGGGCCATCGCGGAGACGGCCGCTCAACTCCGGGAAAGCGTAGTATGCGCTCAGCGCGACGAGGGCCGCGGCTGACGAAAGCGTGAAGAATCTGCCCGACATTGTCGCCCTCCTTTCCCTTTTTCTTCTTCGCTTCGTTTGTTTGTTGGGGAGGGTGCTTTTGGACTCAGACAGAGGGGTCTGGTTTTATGGGTGAGTGTGATGAGGGATTGGGTGTGCGCGACGAGGACGAGGTGGATACTGACCCTTGTTGGCTGTGATAAACCCGGTGGCCTGCAAAGCGCTACCACGGGGGCGCACGCCACGACACTTATATGTGGGGGGGTAGAACTTTGGACGGACACGAACAAGGTAGCGAGGCAGACTCGGGTTCGTTTCGCCTTAAGTATAGAACGCTCTTCGGAAGGGACCCATAGCGGCGTGTCCAAAGCGATTTACGGTTCTGGTACCGACTATCATGCGTGAACAAAAGAAAAGAAGGGATGCCAGCAGGAGGCAGCAGAGACCAGATGTAGATAAGATTAGCCCTGTCGCCTACGTCGCGTAATATTGTATGCGTAAAAAACATGAAACTATATACACAATCAACCTGACAGATACCTCACTCCAATCCCAATACCGGTGATTCCTTAGGCTGTAAGCGTGCTCGGCACCGGGATATAGAAACAATTACAAGACGAAATGGAAGGAGCCCGGATGAGTGCGTGAATATGCGGGTATATAAAATGCGCGCTGAATGATAGGATATATAGCTTGATTCGGCTAGCAAGGAGTGAGCAATCGATTCTTGGGCCACGTTTGGTGGGACTGCGGCGAACGCCACAACGTAAGGTTTGGGTTTGCATACGCATCGGGGTAAGCATTAATGTAGGCCATAGTCGGCCTCTCCGGTGGGTCACACCCGATGTTGTGCGCATTGGGCGGTTGATACACGCGCACATAGTCAACGAGCATCGTCGCCGGATATGTTAACGTCGTAAAGTCGATATTATGTGCAAAACTAGACGATAGGCCCAAGTTCATGATGATATACTGTTTGGATGTTGAGTACCTTCTTTATGACGTTAATAAGACAGGACACACCATAGGTTCGGTGGGGATCGGGCGGGTACCAATCTCCGTTGCGGTATCGGGGCCAAGACCAGCAGCTTTTAATCCCCACGAAATGGTATCATTAACAATCCAATCGATATACCCCGATGGACTGGTCATGCTATTAGCATCGCAGCACTTATACCCCCCATGGGAGACGCACCCTGTCGCGTATTCATAACCATAGACAGCAAAACACCCAGATTCAAGCTCGTAACAATCCGAGTTTGTGAACGCCAAGCCGCTGGTCGTCTGCTGAAATGCTCCTGCCGGTGGTTTCAGCCCCAAAACCATGGACATGAATAGAAGAGACGCGTACCGCCGATATAAGTGTTGAGAGAGGTTACCGTAGGATTCGCAATGTACAGGTTGTCTGAAGTGTTTTGCCACGCGTATTGTGCCTGTGCTGTCATGAGAACTGTCTCATATTCAATAGATTCTTGCGATGCGACAAGCGTACATTGAATGGGGCCCATTGGGCCGATTGTGATACTTGCCCTCGGTTTCCGAAGACGAGAGCCTCGAAGAGATCGATCTCTGGAGCAGAACGACCCACATAGGAACCATCCTCGTGCACAGGACCAGGATGTGACTCGCCAGGACAGGTGCATGCAGACAAGCGCTGGCCAGGGAGCATCGACTGCATGGATGGTTATCAACTGAGTTGGATAGAAAATGTCGATGAGAATATTCGCACAAGAACGTTATTATGCGCAGGGTCACCGTTCTCCACGGCGGCAAGAGGAGTTTGAGTTCCAGGATAGACCTGGCCAGCAAGCGTACCAACATCACAAGAGTCATAGCTATACGGCCACTGGAGCTGCTTCAGAAAAGGATGAAACCAATACAAAAAGGCATTTTACCAAGCCATCGACACTAGCACCATACCCGGCGCGCCCTTTGGTTTGTAAGTGATCATTGATACAAAGTCAAGGCAGGTGGACATTTGTCTACCTAAATTTCCCATCGTCCATACGGCGGGCCAGAAGCCGCTAGTGACGAATGAATCTCATTCGATTAAAGAACATTGACAAGGACTCACGCCATCTTGCTGCTCCCAGGCAGCCGTACGGAAGCTGAAAAATAGGAGCAGTCAGTTTGATGGCGTGACGACTGGAACATGACATAATTCAACTTGCCTTCAATCATACCCCCGGTGAAGCAAAATTTATTCCTGAGCGAGAGCGTGGTCGGTCGTGAGGGAAGGATGCATGAAACCATAACCCACCAAGATTGAATCTGCCCGGATGAGATCCATATGGATCAAAGGAGCAGATAGTTTTGACTTACCATGCCTGAGATATGGGTCATGTTATGGTTGTCGATTGGAGCCGTGGTATTGATCGTGAGCCAAAGGTACCCGTCCTTTGTGAAGGCCTGCTTCGGATCGTACCACTCCACGTCGGCCTGGCAACGGCGTTAGGAGTGAGGGATGGGGAGGGATGAGAACCCCACGGTTTGCCAATAATTCAAATCCACTGCTTCCCAGTATGGGTCATCGCCGGGCCAGAAAGTGCGCCCATCGACGTTGAACTCATCAGAGAAGACAAGGTCCCAATTTTGCGTGGGGTCAGCGAACGAGGGCTTAGTGTATGCGCTCTGGGGTGTTGAAGGATCGATAAGACCGATATTATGGGGTGTCAGAGGAACTTGACCGGATGCATTTGTACCGCCATAGTTGAACGCGCCCTGTGTTGTCTGGCGTTTCGTGGTGAAGTGGCTGTAAATTGGATACCCGGCACTGAAGGGAATGTTTATTGTCGGTGGTATTTCTCAAGAAGGAAGGGTGGAGAGCGAGAAGAGACGAACAAGAGCATCAGCAGGGCGGCTAGAAGAAGGACAAGGCAGCCGAGATTAGCAAAACCGCGTGCTGTGAAGATGTGGCCACCGTGGTCATAGTAGCGGTCGCGCTTCGGGTCCGGGTTGTGAAGATAGTCATCCGGCTCTCGTACATTGATCGAGAGCGCGCTGGCGCCCCACTCGGCGGGATTGGGTGGGAGGGAAAACTGGAAGAATCGAATATATCAACGATCGACAGAGCAGATGAGAGGAGTCGAACCTTGTCTGATATTGAGGGACCCTTGGAGAGAGTGTATTGGTACGAACAATAAAACGAGAGAAGGAACGTACGGGTAACGTGCTGTGGGAGGAATTAAGGCCAGCCCTGGGGAGGAGACTGGTAGACGAGCTTGCCATTTCTGGTCTTTGATAGGGATCGAATGGAGGGAACATGGAGCCAAGGAAGGGAGAGTGCACTCAGAGTCGGATTACGCGGTGAATATAAAGAACGGGTGAAAGAAAGTGGGGCCAAAAAACAACGGGAAGTGACATTTCAATTCATTTTTGAGCGCTGGCGGTGTTGTCCGTTGTCCAGGCTGTGTTGAATGAGTGCAGCCGTGAGAGATTCCCCGCTCGGCCTTTCCGCGACCGCATCGACGATCAGCCCGACGTGTTCGCTTAGATAATCTCCTGTCGTTCCTCCAATCGCCGCTACTCGTGCCTGCGCCCGACCCCGACCCAACCCGTCGTCCCTCCAGCCCTCTCGCGCCGCCATCGAAAAATGCGCACGCAAGGCAGGCATGGCATGAGCGGCCGCCGAAGGCGCGAAGAAAACGATCCACCACCGCTCCCCGTCTTCGACTAAAAAAGCCGGGGGCGCAGCCAGTCAATTTCAATATTCCCTCGCCGGCGCGTCGGCACGGGTAAATAATGCCAACGACGTACCCGTCTCGCCCTCCAACGCACGCGAGAGACGTCCCTCAAAGTCCCCCACCCCGCGCGTCGCATACACCCTGAGCTCTCTCAACACGCCTTCCTCGCCGAGGCCCTCCCGCACAACGCGGGCGAGCGTCTCCCGGTTCTTGTCTCCCGTCAGATACAACAACCTCTCCTCCCTCCTCGCGTCCCCTACGATATAGCGCGCCAGTCGCTCCGCCGTCCCACATTCCATGCCCCGTACGTCTTGCGGCGGAGTGCGCAGCCGCGCCAGCGCCGCAGCCGTTGCGTGTCCCACGACATAGAAGCGCACCGCCCGCCAGTCGGTGTCGACGCCCGCATTGGCACACGCATCCACCGCTCGTGCGGAAGTCACGATCACTGCGTCTACCCTGCCCTCATCTTCCCCACGGATAATGCGGGACAGGCGGTCGACGTTCTCGAGCACAGTTTCGAGCACGGGAAGCGAGAGGGGGCGAAAGGAGGCGCGCGTGAGGGCCGCTTCGTACGGGTCAGTTTCTGGTGGTGATGCAGGCGTCCTTAAAAGAAGAACTCGCTGTGCCATGGATGTTCCATGTGTCAGTGCAGAGGGAAGCGACAAGAGGGAAGTACGGCCCGTGTCCTGCGACACGTGCACGGGCCGTAATTCCCGGACTGACGTGGGTTGGGTTTGTGTTGTTAGTTGGCTCAAGGCAGCTCTCAGCCTTGCCAGGGACTCGTACAATGTCCCCCAAGACGGAGAAACCTCTTCACTCCCTCGTCGCGGGTGCGACTGCGGGCGCTGTAGAAGCGTGAGCACACAAAACGATCTGCTTCCCCCTCCTTGACTGTCATTATGTAGTTTCGTGACCTATCCTACCGAGTTTGTCAAGACACGCTCACAATTTGGCGGCAAGGTCTGTCTTGTCCTTTTTATCATCAACGCAACCGAGAGCCGCTGTCTTTCCCTCTCCAACTAAGCGGGAGCCACCGCTCACTATAATTCGTGAGACCTTGCGCTCGCACGGCGTACGGGGGCTATACGCGGGCTGTACCGCTCTCGTCGTTGGAAATTCAGTCAAGGCGGGTGTGCGCTTCGTGTCCTACGACAAATTCAAACAAACCCTCGCCGACAAAGACGTGAGTTATCTCCACACGCCTTCTCCCAACCATCATCCTCCCTACCGTCTCTCCACCACCACCTCGCCTGCGACCATGCTTGATCGGCTCACGCATCCACCATGGCATTGAAGGGCAAAGTCAGCGCTCCACGCAGCCTCTTAGCTGGGCTTGGCGCAGGAGTGATGGAAGCTATCTTCGCCGTCACCCCTTCCGAAACGATCAAGTACGCCCGGCGTTCCTTCCCTCCCCGTTCTTTTTAATTTTTCTGTTTCGCGATCGCGATCGCAACTAATCCGGGGACCACGTGCGCTCAGAACGAAACTGATAGACGACGCGAAACGACCTCAACCGCAATACCGCGGCCTCCTGCACGGCACGGCGTCCATCGTAAGGGCAGAGGGCCTGCGGGGGATCTACCGTGGGCTATTTCCCGTCGTACGTGATCGTCGAGTGTTCTCTGGCTTTCCTCGCTCATGTAAACATCCCCCACGCACCCCCCCTCTGAAAAAAAAAAAAATTGAACGCATGAATGAACAAACGCAGATGATGCGCCAAGGCGCCAATTCCTGCCGTCCGCTTCACGACGTACACCACCCTCAAGCAGTTCGTACAGAGCCGCACCCGCAAGGGACAAGCATTGCCCAGCAGCGTCACCTTTGGCATTGGCGCCATCGCCGGGCTCGTCACCGTATATACCACCATGCCGCTCGAGTGCGTATCTCTCCGAACGTACCTGCATACAACGCGTAATACACCCCTTTTTCTCTCTCGCCAGCGTCGTCAAGACGCGCATGCAGTCGCTCGATGCGCGCACACAATATCGTAATTCCTTCCATTGCGCGTATCGTATATTTACAGAGGAAGGCATCCTACGCTTCTGGACGGGCACAACGCCGAGACTGGCACGACTGGTGGTGCGTTTGCACTTTTCTCATTATATGCAAGCGACGCTCAGTGACTTGCTACCTAGATGAGTGGAGGCATTGTGTTTACGATCTACGAAAAAATCATCATTGTCATCGGAGGGCGAGATGCATGAATCAGTTCAAAGGGATATCTGCAGCGGCTTTTCTCTTTCCTCATCATTTACTCGGTGTGCCTTCCAACACATCGACGGGGCGCTCACTGGCCATCGCTGAATAGATGTCATCTCATTGAAAACATATATCTATCCGACAATCTATCACTAATTTTCAGGTATGGCTGAGACCTTAGATGCGATTCTTCACGTTCGCGACCCCTCTCTCTTCCGCGAAAGGATAATCGGTATATCCCACCGCACCCGGGGTGTAGTAAGTTTGGTGGTTCGATGGGGTGAGCGGAAGATTCTCTTTCAGGCGACGTGGCAAATCGGGCTGTAATCGGAACACGTCAGCCCAAGGGCACAATGTCAGGAATTCAGAAAATCCGAGGCATCGTTGATTCACTGACGTTCGAAATAAAATGGCGCGCGAACGACACCAATCCGTCCTCCTTTTCGACCGTCTCAATCGCGCGGGAGCGCCCAAAGTCAGAGTTGGCAATGTACGGGCGATCGCCCCAGATTTCTCGCAGGGGTTGGCTCGAATCTTTCAGCGGCCCCGTCTCCCACTTTGGCCTGTGGTGGGCCGTCGGCTCCACGACGTGGATGTAGGCAAAGTCTGGATGATCGTCTCGGATGCGGGTGACGACGTTGACGAATGTGGGAAGAGGGTCTGGCATCCTCATCCCTACGATCACTTCCATCAGATCACGCACACGCCGCACCCAAAAATTAAAAAAATTAAAAATAGTCCACCCACCCTGAAAGGTCGACCACGGGCTGAACCGTATGCCGACCTTTTCCGCGCCGACGGCCTTGACGACCGCGCTCGCGATCTCGAGCACGAAGCGCGACCGGTTCTCAACCGAGCCGCCGTACTCGTCCGTCCTCTCGTTCGAGTTGCTCTGCAAGAACTGATCGGGCAGGTACCCGTTCGCGGCGTGGATCTCCACGCCGTCGAAACCGGCCCGCAGCACGGCGTTCTCCGCCGCGGCCGCGTACAGCCGCACGTACTCCCCGATCTCTTCCACGGTCAGCGCGCGGGGCGTCGGGCCCGGCACCGAGGGGTTCTCGAGCGAGGCGGGGAGCGGGATGGCGCTCGGCGCGACGAGCGGGTGCCCGCCCTCTTGCTTCAGAGCGTCCGGGTTCGCCGTGCGGCCGAGCGCCCAGAGCTGGAGGAAGATGAACGAGCCGTTCTCGTGCACCGCGTCCACGACCTGCGAACCGGGGATCACGTCCCGTCAGATCATTCATTCATGCGAACGGAAGGCCGGAGAGGTTCGAAACGCAGCGCGCGACCGAGGACGAAGAAAAAGAAGAAAAAAAAAAAAAAGAGGACGAACCGCCTTCCACGCGGCGACTTGCTTGTCGCTCCAGATGCCGGGGACGCTTTTGTATCCGCCCGCGCGCGCGTCGATGAACGTCGCCTCGGTGATGGCGAGGGTGCCGGGCACGCTCGTGCGCTGCTTGTAATATTCCACCGCAAGCGGGCCGTGCACATGTTCGGCGTCCGCGCGGAAGCGCGTCATGGGCGCGAGCACGACGCGGTGCCGCAGGTTGGCCGTGCCGACGCGGATCGGGCGGAAGAGCTTTGGGATGGAGGAGGCACCCATGAGAAAAAAGGAGAGAAACAAAAAAAGAAAACAGGTGGGGTAGGAGCAGACGTTCTGATGCGACGGTTTCGGCGGGTGACTCTTGCTTTTCTTTAAGTCCCGGCCGTTGTGATTGATGATTGCCTTTTGATTCCGGATCAGGGACGTGGACGTGCGCGAGCGATCTGTCGCAGATTGACGGATGACGAGGTCCGCGGCATGGTACAGTCACCGCCGGTACTGAGATGGATCAGGCTTTGAGATGACATGACACGATGTCCGGCCTTAAGGGCAGCCTTGGGGGACGAGGCGAGGACGAAGGTAAACGAATTCCCACCGGTTATGCGTTCTATCCGTACCCGGGCCAATTGATAACTAAAATGACTGTCAACGGCAAGGAGAGATCTGAGTCGGTTGCCATTGCCAGTGCGTGACATCACCCAGCCAGGTGTATTATGAGTTTGGCACTGCCCCAGGCTCGGCCAGACGGAGTATCATTGAGCATCATCTGTCGGCCGCGTGCCTGCAAAGGCACGGTTGTTGCGGATTGCGGAGTTTGGAGCTTTGCTCCAGTCGAGCCCATAAGTCAGCAGCTTGGGCCAACTTGTCCCTATCTTTAGGTGAGTATGTGCTGAGACTGAGCTCAGGCTGCAACAATCACTGCGGAAACGAGTTTTTGCTCTGAGGCTCTTTTTGGTAGGATTATGCAATATTGTCAGCGAAAAAGGCATGACATGAGTCTATCTGATAAGGGTGTTGCTGCATCCTGATTGCATTGGCCACAGTGAAGGGGCTGCTGCTGCTGCTCCTTGCCATAATCAAAAGTCACTCAAGGAAGAGTACACCAAGACCAGAGCCTGTGCCACAACCAAGGGAATGAAGGACAAAGAAGCCTTGAAGGCCAGAACAGTTGTCACCCATAGGGTGTGACTGGGTACCTGTGGGTATATTTTGCGTACCCATATGGGTAAGGGTATGGTGTTACCCATGAAATTCATGGGTTACCTGCAATATGCACAGGTTTTCACAAAACCCACTCCAGTTGAGATGTAGCATCAGCAAAATCTGAGATTTGCTTAGCAACACTTAAGTGTGCTTAATGGTGCTTAGTGATGCTTCTAAGCACTGCTAAGCTGGGCTTGACATGCTTAGGCTAAGCATGGAAAGCTAGGTCTCCTCATGAATTTGCTTAGCTGGGCTGCTTATCTGGCTTATCCTTGGGCTTAGGCTGCTTATCTGGGCTTATTGTCTGGCTTATTTGGGCTTAGGCATGGCTCTATGCTGTCATTTAAGTGTGTCAAGCATAGTAAGCAGAAAAATTCAAAAGCAAACTAAGGCCCATGATACCAACTGAGAATTCTTGAACTTCGAACTTGAACTTGAATTTTGGGATTTTCCGGGAGTGACTGGTGTGACCAGTGTGATATAAGTGACATCACATATATGATAAACTAATAGGTTTTTTTTTAATATGAGTTTTTATTCACTTGTGATTTGCATATTTGTGTATTTGCATATTTGTGTGTGATTGCACATGTGTAAGCCCTTTGTCAGTACCTTCTTTTTCACCTTCACTTCAGCATTGCCCCACACTTTATTTTCCTGATCCTGATCATCACCTCCCATGCAGACCCGCTTGTCAAGAAGCTCTGATTCCTCTGCAGAAGAAACCCGAGCAGATATCAAGGCAAGATGGATGACTGAGGAGGAAGCCGAGTTCTTAAACTTCCTCTTGGAGCACAAGGACCAAATGATGTCCAATGCTATGTTCAAGGATCAAGTCTTCAATGAGGCAGCCAGTCAAATTAGGTCCCTTTGTAAGAAGGGTGGCTTCAAAACTCTGAGCTCATGCAAGACGAAGTGGCAAAGGGTACGTGTTTCCTCTTTTCACTACACCTCAACACTGACACCGTTCAACTAGATGAAGACCGACTGGGACACCATTTCAGCAATCAAAAATAAGTCTGGCATGGCTTGGGATGATGTGACAGGAATGGACATATATCAGCAGAAAATCAAAATCAGGCAGTGTATGATGAGCTGGTCGCAGTGCGTCTGTAACTTCTGATTTGTCGACAATATCTTACTTTAGTAGGACAAACCAGCGGTCAAGAAGTTCCACCACAAGGGCTGGCCACATTGCGAGGCCATGGAATCTCTTGTAGGAACAAAAACCAAAGGCAAACATGCATACCGGGCTTCGCAGCCAACACCTCGTGCTGAGCATGCTCCATCCCAGCCACCTACTCCTGCTCACCTGACCCCCGATTTGTCTCAAGTTGGCGGCAGCAGGAGGGCATCAACTTCACCATCAAATACCTCATTCGACTTCACAAATACCTCATTCGACTTCGCAAATACCTCATTCGACTTCGTAACCAACAAGTGTAAATCACCTTGCATTGATGATATCCTGATGTCCGGAACATCTTCAGCTAAAAAACAGAGGGGTGACACCATGGTGTCTGCTGTCATGGGTGTTACAGTGGTCATGAACAGAGTTGTTGATGTCTTTGACTCAACTGTCCATTCTCTTGGTCTCTCCCCGCCCATGCCTGAATTCGCACCCGCACCTGCACCCACACCCGCACCCGCACCTGCACCTGCACCTGCACCCGCACTTGCAGGTGATACTGTACCTGGATTTTTGGCACTTCCTGAGTATGCATGCCGGACACTGGCAGTCCAACACCTTGCCAGTGATATCAAGGATATCACAAATGGTTGTTGGTTGCCAACTGATGATATTGTCCCAGCATTATCCCTGTTTGCCAATTGTGGCATCAGAGAGGTGGATGGCTACCTTCGCGCTCATATCTGTGGAGTCATCATGTGAGTTTGCACGTGGATACATATGTAATCTGGTGGAGAAAGTGAAGCGAGCCTAAGCGATGATTTGTATTGTTGTGTCATGTATGTGTATCCAAATAAATATTTCACATATTGTGAAATTACATGTGATGTGCCAAAAACATTTTCTGTCAAAAAGTTGCACACTTTGTCCCCGTTGTTGTCCCCTCCCTCGCTCAAGATGCCCGATAACCCTCATCAGCAATGGGTACAATGGCTGACACCAACGGCACCAACAGCTCTATGTCATGTTAAATATGTCAACTGTTCTCCTACTTTGCTGCCAAGCATTACTTGAGCTCCTTGAACCCCTCTATTGTCCTCCTATCCCATATCACACATCTTCATACACTGGGGCTAAGTGGGTTGAGGACCTACTCACTGGCCATCCAGACCGCATTCAGACTGAGCTTGGGGTGCATAAAAAAGTATTTATCATCCTCCAGCGGATCCTCCAACGACTTGGTATCTCATCATCATGACACGTCCAAGTCGAAGAACAAATTGCTATCTTCCTTTATACAGCTGTCACAGGGCTGCCATCGACACATGTTGGAGAGTGTTTTCAGTGGTCACCCTGCACCATTTCAAAGTAAGTATCTCTCAGGTTTCTTTCAGATGTTGTCTGATGGATAGCTAGATATTTTAAAAAAATTCTAGGCATTCTCTCGAGCCCTCCCTTCTACACCACATTTGTGCGCCTTCCTGATGCCGATTCACCCCCTCACCCCTTCATCCAAAGCAACCCCAAATTCTTTCCATTTCTCAAGGACACGCTGGGTGCTATTGACAGTACACATATTGACTGTTTTGCCACTGCTGCAGAGCGTGATGTGGCAAGAAACCACAAAGGAGGTCTCATGCAGAACTGCCTCATGGGATGCTCATTTGACCTCCGCTTCACCTACCTGCTGACTGGTTGGGAGGGTTCCACTGCTGACTGCAACACTTTTTCACTGCAGCACATCATTCTGATCTTTGTGTCCCAAGGGGGAAGTATTATCTTGGTGATGCGGGTTTTGCCTTGTCAGATGTACTTCTCACCCCTTATCGAGGTGTGCGGTACCATCTAGCTGAATGGGGCCATGCTCGCACAAGGTGAGTCTTTGTTGTCTTACTTTCAAGTTGTCTTACTGATGTTTGTCCTAGGCCACTGCACACCCAAGGAGCTGTTCAATTTGCATCATGCCCAAGCTCACAATGTCATTGAACACATTTTTGGAATTCTCAAGTGGTGTTTCAAGATTCTCTCACAACCCCATGAGTATGACATGGGAGTTCAAGCACGCATCCCATGTGCGCTCAGCAGCACTTCACAATCTTATTCGCACATATGACTCTAGGGAGATTGGCACATTTGACGACCAAGTGGCTGACCTCCAGATGGACGCACAAGAAGAGGAAGCGCTGGCTGGTGAACTTGGAACAGGCCCTGTGATGCAGTGTGAGAGGGAGCGAGCAAATATCAGGTGAGATAAAATTGCTGATGACATGTGGGAGCAGTATCAGAGAATTCAGAGGGACCACGCAGAACATGTTATTGAATAGTATTTTTTTCAAAAAAAGATTTTCCATTTCCTCTTCAAAAATCTCTCGCTCCAGTGTGGATGGATCCTGGGCCCTACAGTATGCCTCGGCAACATTCAGCAGACACAAGCGGACTGAGTCAGTTCCCAGTCATGGCTGCAATCACAATATGCGAATATGCAAATCACAAGGCAAATAAAAACTCATATTAAAAAAAATCCTATTAGTTTATCATATATGCAATGTCACTTATATCACACTGGTCACACCAGTCACTCCTGGAAAATCCCGAAATTCAAGTTCAAGTTCGAAGTTCAAGAATTCTCGGTTGGTATCATGGGCCTAAGTGTTTTTAAGCATTTTTCAAGCATGTAAAGCACATATATTTGGTAAGCAGTCCAAGCATGGGTAAAAAGATGTGCTAAACATGCTAAGCATGCATTAAGAAAGAGGTATCCAGGAAAATTCAAGGTAAGCATGATAAGCAAGAGGTGAATCAGGCATGGTGATAGGCAAGCACATACAGGGAAATGAGAGCAGTTATGGGGGACAGTGAGCTGCATTGTAAATTCTGAACAATCAATGTCAGTGATGTTATGGAAGAGAAGAGATGACTTAGGCCCCTTTTACCAACCAAGAATTCTTGAATCTTGAACTTAAACTTGGATTTCAGGATTTTCTGGGAGTGACAGGAGTGACAGGAGTGATGTAAGTGATATGATGTATACAATACATTAATATGGATTTTTGTTCTGTTGTGATTTGCATATTCACATATATGGGGTTACACATGATGTGTCAGCATCAAACTTGGAGTTGAGCTCAACATCTGGGTGCTTGCAGCCCCATTTGCATCAGAGCTGCACATACAAAAGTTGCACAAACAGGTGCTGTCACAAACGATTTCCTGGAGAGGGCCCTTGAAGGACCCTTCCTTATTAGAGGAAACCCAGCCTCTATGATGCCACCCTGTTCACACAGACAAAAGGGGTGAGTAGAGGTGTCCACAATATCATGCATGCATTGTTGCACAAGCGATTCTCAGCATAATCGACATACAGCAAGCCCTACTTAATGGAAACCCTTTTAGCAATAAAGGACAGTATTATAGCCTCCCTAAGGACCCTTTATGATGACTCTAAGTGCTCTACAAGAGGCACTAACAAGATACTAAAAGCTCTACGACATGTTATTAGACTAACTCTAATAACCTTAGAACGAACTATAAGGCAATACTAGAGACCTTAATAGAAGTATTAGGGTTGACTCTAAGGACCTTAATAGAACTATATAAGGGGCTTTATAGGCAACACTACTCCACTGACAAATACCCCAAGTCCTCAAAATGACTGGCCTTTGAACTAACTGACGGCAAATGAATCAGATGCTTTGCACATGCAGTGAACATGTGGACTCTAAAGGCCCTTACTCATCATTATGGGCCTCCTTACTCAGCAGCTTACTGAGCATGACTGAGCATACCCTGACTTCTTACTCATCTGTCTATTGTGCTTGATAACAAGGTTATGACTTGTTCCCTATTTAGCAGTTCCCTTGTAGTATATAAGTGCTCAATAAAGTAGCAGACAGTCTTCAGACTGTCCATTTGTTTATGGCACTCTCTACCCCTGGGATACTCCTTTAGGACCATCCCCTTGTGTCACACTGGCCTCTTCTCTGCATAACTTCTTGATGCTACCAGTAACTGTGCCTGTCACTGACTGGGGGCGGTGTTGCTGACAAATTGTTTCATGCGCAAGACATGTGCACTGAGTCGAGCGAGATGACAAGTTCTTGTGAGAATTGGGGTTCTCGGTGACAACACAGCAAAGGCTAGTGTGTACCGTGGAGAGGAAATATGACGAATAAGTCTTCACATATGAAGACTCAGAGAGATGAGAGGATTTCTGAGACGACTGCTTGATTTCCTGCAAGCCTACAGTTCTGAAGCTGAATCCAGTGATCTTTCACAAGAGAACAAGCTTAGGGCTTGTTCCCTTCTACTGACAGGTTTATATAGACAGATATGTCCTATATCAAATGGTAGACATGAGGTAGCAATGAGATGATTGGAACTGGAACACGCTGGAAGGTAGTGGTACATGCGAGGCAAATGAGTCATGAGAACACGCAGGAATTGTGAGGCTAGTCCGGGTAGGCTTGTCCGGTTGCCGGTCTGGTCCGAGGTACCGGTACTTGTGACATCACCCCCTTGTTAACGTCTAAGTGGCATAAGGGATAATGGTGGAGTGGCAGTGATGGATGTGGAAATGAAGTTGGTCGTGGGGGACTCAACACATTCTGTCGGTTTTTGCATTGTCGGTGTGGATTTCTGCAGTGGTCAGCTATATGTCCGTGACAATTGCAGAGGACGCAGATGGCAATTTTGGGGCATTTGAAGGTGTCATGTCCTCCGTCATGGCACCAAGCACATTTGTCAGAGAGTCAAGGGGAGAATTGGCACCATGGGTCCATCAAGGCTTCTTTGGCATCCTCGTGTTCTTGATCGGTGAGTTGGGGCATGGTCTCGAATAAGACTCATGGTTCAAGATGGGCTTTGGCGTTAGCCTTGGCTAGTTTGACTTCCGAATCCCTTACTTCCCATACCATGTCGTGATATCTCTCTCTGAGCAGTGACAAGGTTATTTGCCATTTGTCGTATCTTTTTTATGGCGAACTGATAATGATGTACTTCAGCCTCTAGGGACAGGTCCTGTTTGAACCTGAGTGCCTCATTTATTGCCTTGGTATGTCTAAGGCCATCTTTGAACAGGAAGGCATCTTTTTGTGTGAGAAGGGGGTGAGGATAGGGGTTGGCTCGTGCTCGAATAGGTATACAGTGAGTGGGGCAT
The DNA here is from genome assembly GCA_025769875.1 of Russula earlei. Taxonomy (NCBI): domain Eukaryota; kingdom Fungi; phylum Basidiomycota; class Agaricomycetes; order Russulales; family Russulaceae; genus Russula; species Russula earlei. The sequence continues at coordinate 29,626 of JAGFNK010000157.1, read as the reverse complement.
CCAGGGCCATAGGTGGCTAGCAAGGAGGGGAAACTGTGTGTGAGGTTGGGAAGGACAAAGTGAGGGGGAAGCGTGTCATCTTTGTTGCCTGGGTCTGGGATTAGTAGGTTGAGCCCTAGATCTCCTTCTTCCCATCCTTCTCCAAGTTCTTCCAGCTCTGAAAGTTGGGTGCGGTTAGCAGGTGGTTTGTAGATGGGGGGTGGTGTTCTCTTGCAGTTTGTTTGGACAAAGTTTTCATTGAGCAGGATGATATTTTCGGTCTGTTCAATGATGGGAGTAGTTGTGCATAGAAGGATTGGAATGGGATCAGGCGATGGGGAGCAAACATGGTAGGAAGGGCTGTGGGTTCTGATGGGAGAGTTGGTCCCTCATGTGGGGGATCGATTGCCAAAGGTGCATAGTATGGTGGTGAGAGAGTTGTCTTCCCATAGTTTGTGTGCTTGTACAATCATTGTGGCGTGTTGTGCAGCATGTCGAATGAGTAGTCTAGTGTTAATGGTCGCTGCTGTTGAAGAGGATGGTTCTCTGGACAGCGGTAGATAAATGAGCGTAGGAGAGTAAGGTGGAGTGGGTACAAGAGTAGCAGTGGAGGTAGCAGGAGAGTTCTGTGTGGAGGACATCGTAGAGTGGGGGTAGAGCAGTGAGGAATGATTGTCTGTAGGTGGTGTCTTTATATCTGGGGTCATCCAGCTGATGCGGCGTAATATTCTTTTAGAAGTTCTGGGGCATTAAGGTCATGGTGGTCAACCCAGGAGTCATCTGATGTAGGGTATCCTTTCCAGTGTATGAGATATTGAAGTTTACATGTTTGTCCAAACCTTCTGGAGTCTAGAATTGCTTCAATTTCGTATTCTTCCTCGTTTTCAATGGTCAGTGGGGGGCGTGTAAATGGCATGCTGTATTCTTCTGTCTCCTTATAAGGGAGGAGTAAATTGACATGGAAGACATCGTGTGTCTTCATTGATGGTGGGAGTTGTAATTGATAGGCAACTTTGGAAATTCTTTTTGTGATAGGGAAATGGGCTGTATCTTTTAGGCATTAACTTGCATGTTCCTCGTGTTTTGAGGTTTTTTGCTTCTAGCCATACGAGGGTTCCTTCTTCCATTTCCTTGACGTCAGGTTTTAGGGGTTGTTGTTTGCGTTCTAGAAGTTGTTGTGCATCCCATCTTGCTTCTTCTAGTTGTTTTAGGTGATTGGTGGATGAAGGCACGTTGTTGTCTTCTAGACTAATGTTAATTTGGGGTTTGAATCCCATGAGGAAGTTCATGTGGTGATCTTCGTGATGTTTCATGTTTCCATGAGTTGTGTGCATATTCTGCTAAAGGAAGCATTTTTGCCCAGGAATGAGGATGGGTCATGGTCCAGGGTCTTAGGTATTGTTCTAGCCATGCGTTCATTCTTTCTGTTTGTCCGTCGGTCTGGGGGTGGAATGTGGTGGACATGTTTTGTTTGATGCCTAGATTTTTACATATGGCTTTGGAGAAGTTTGATGTGAATCGAGGGTCCCTGTTGGAGATGATTATTTTGGGAATACCGAACCAGGGTATGAGGTGTTTCAAGTACTCATGTGCGACACCTGTTCCATCGATTGTTTTGTTGCATGGGATGAACTTTGTCGCTTTAGAGCATCCTTGGTCAACAATGGTAAGGATGCTGTTGAATCCTTCTGATTTAGGTAGGTCAGTGATGAGATCCATCAATACATATTAAAAGGGGCCTTGTTCAACGTGTGTGGTGAGTGGGAAAGTAGTAGCTTTCTTTCTGGGTATGTTGGTTTTAGATTCTTGACATTTGGCATATCCTTTGACGTATTGTTCTATGAACTGTCGTAGTCTAGGTCCTTCATAATATTGTTTGACTAAATCCCAGGTGTTAGCTATTCCTGGATGTCCTGCAAAGGGGGTGTCATGGAATTGTCTCAAGATTTCTCGTTGTTCATCAGGTTTGTCTGGTAGGTAGGTTTTTCCCTGCGAAAATTTTGGGTGGTAATAGCTGTGGTTTTTTGTTCTTCTACCCCCTTGTTAAGGTCTTTGTGATGAGAAAGTGTGTTGGCAATTGTGTGTGTGTGTCCAGGGACGTGTTCCATAGTGATGTTGAAATCTTGCATGTATTGCATCCATCTGGCTTGTCGTCCTGTTAATTTTTGTGGTTCTTTGAAATAGGTGAGGTTTTTATGGTCTGTCCTTATTCTGACTGGTTTATCGGCTCCTAGGAAGAATGGTCGTCCACTTTTTAGTCCGAAGATTACTGCTGCTAATTCTTTGTCATGTGCATCGTAGTTTCTTTCTGCATCCAATAATGTTCTAGAATAGTATGCGATTGGGTGTAGACCATCTTTGTATTCTTGGGATATGACTGCTCCAATGGCAAATCCTGATGCATCAGTATCTAGAAATGAACTGTTTTGTCCAATTTGGGGTGCGAAAGTACTGGGTAGGATACGCAAGTTTCTTTTAAGATTTGAAAGGCTTGATCCTCTTTTGTTGTCCATTCCCATTGCTTATTTTTCTTTGTCAAGTCATTCAATGGCCTGGCTTTTATAGAGAAGTTGGGTATGAAGTTTCGATAGAAGTTGCAGAATCCCAAGAAACTCCTGACTTCCTTTAATGTTGATGGGGTTGGCCAATCCTTGATTCCTTTGACTTTGACGGGATCCATAGTTATTTTTCCTTCTCCTATAATCACCCCAAGGTATTCTACCTTTCTCTTGTGGAATTGGCATTTTTCTGGTTTGAGGTAGAGGTCGTGTTGTTTTAATTTGGATAGTATGTGGTTGACTTTAGACATATGTTCTGTTTCGTCATTTTTTGTGGCAATGATGATGTCATCCATGTAGATTTTCAACCATCCTTGTGCGAGCTCTTCCTGAAAGATGTCGTCCATCATGGTTTGAAAGGCGGCTGGAGAGTTTGTCAGTCCGAAGAACATTACCATAGGTTCAAACAGCCCATCGCTAGTTTTGAAGGCTGCTTTCCACTCAGTCTCCTTCTTTGATCTGGATATTGTTGTAACCCCATCTAATGTCAAATTTGGTGAAGAGTTCCTTCCCTGCTAGGGTGTGGATAAGCTCTGGGATTAGAGGTAGTGGGTATATGTTAGGTATCATCCATTTGTTTAGATTTCTATAGTCTTGTACCAGTCGAAATTTACCATCTTTCTTCTTTATAAGAAAGAATCCACTAGCATATGGCAAATTGGACCTTCTTATTCGTTTAAGTCATAAATTTTGTTCGAGGAATTTCCCTTGTTCTTCCTTTTCTTTAGGTGAAAGGGGGTATACTCTACAATTGATCGTTGTTGGGGCATCTGGTTTTAGGTCAATGGCATGATCCCATTTCCTTGGTCCAGGAAATCTTTCCAATTCTTGTTCCATAAACACTTGTCCATATTGATGGTATTGATGGGGAACTGTTTCTTGCCAGGTTCTAGTTTTATCCTGTATTTGTGATTCCGCTAGTTGTTGAGCTATGGTACTTTTGCATATTTGAGTCTGTAGCCATAGTTTGTCTCCTTCTTCCCAGTCCATCAACGCTCCAATCCATGCTGGTGTTTCTTGGTTTCCCAAGAGGGTGATCCTTCCCATCATGGTCCCTTTGGACCAGTTTATTCTTGGATTGGTCGATTCTAGGAATGGGTATCCCAGGATGATGTTGTCTTGTCCTATGTCCGTGACTAAGAATTGGTGTGTATGTCTTTGTCCCAATAGTTTCAATTCTAAGTTGACAGTCTGAGTAATTTTTCCCAAATGATTGAGCATTCCATCAACATTTTTGACGTTTCTGGCTGGGGTTAACTTTTCAGTTTGTAGGTGTAGTTCTTTTGCCAACTTGGGAGATATGAAGCATTCGGTGGCTCCACTGTCTATCAGAGCTTTTCTTTCAGCTTTGTTTGATCCAATGTAAATAGTAGTCATCACTGATATTGACTTTCTTTGAGACTTGTACATGGAGTCGATACCTGAAGCTCAAGCAATTGCCATTATGCTCAAGCGTCCGAAAAAAATCCTCCTCTTTATCTTCATCGTCTCCCATCAAAGCCTTAATAAAGGCTTCCCTATCTTTCACAGAAAGTGCCTTTGCTGTCTTTGCTAATTTAACGACTGCGTCCTCCTCTATAACCTCTATAGTAGGGGGTTCAGTCATGGTGGTGACTTTGGCGGTGCAGGCACGGGTCGTTTCATGTTTCAGTTTTGTAGGGCAGTTGCGGGCTAGGTGTCCCCTGAGAGAACAGTGAAAGCATCTTCCTTCCTCTCGGTGCTTCTGTTTCTCTGCCTCGGTGACCACTTTGTGGGCTGCACCTGCACTAGTATCCATCGCGTTTGGGTCACATGGTGGGAGGTGTGGACATGCTGGTGTAGCGTTGCTTTGATTATTTCCATGGTTGGCCCAGGCCGAGTTGATAAGTCGTCCCCAGGGTCTGTTGTTCTGGGGCTGATTGAAGTTGCGCCTGTGTGTGCTAGAATGATCAGATAGGATTGTGCATTTGCGCATCCAAACTTGGTGATGCCTTTGCGCAGCCGTGACCCAATCTGCAAATGAGGTGGGGTCTTCCAAATTGAGGCACGATTCAACCAGGCTTCAAGGTAGGCCCCATGCGAAGAGCCTCATAACCGTGGGTTCATTGAGGTTGAGTCCTGCTCATCTGGCCAGTAGTTGAAATTCTGATACATAGTCATCGAGGAGTCCATCTTTCATCTTGAGTTCTTTGAGTCTATCTTGGGCCTTTTCATGTTCCATGTAGTTGGTGAATGCACGATGGGAGTGTTGTCACAGTGCTTCCCACGCAGTAAGTCCGAGTGGTATGTTGGTGGTGTCGGCTTGTATGTCTTCAAGCCATTGGTCCATGGCTTCAAGCCATCCCTCGACTTTAGGTCCCTTCATCAGTGAGAGAAAATATGCACACTTTTTGATGGGGTCTCTAGCAATCTTACTGTCATGGTTCATGGACATGAATCTGTTGAATGCAACCAGGAAGGCGTGTGTCCATGCGCAGTCGCCATTGAAAAACTCGGGAGGGATTCCCTCAAGTTTTCCATTGTCTGATCCATGTATGTCGTGATCGGGGTCTGTGCGTCCAAAGAAGTCGTCAGGATCGGGGTCGGGACTTGGAGGTCGTATTCCATGACCTCTGATCCTGGCGAACAAAGCATGGGTGGGTGCTTGTGCTGTTCCAGATGACGTGGGTTGAGGTTGAGGGGGATCGGGGTCGGTAGTGGCAATGAAAACATTCATCGTTGTTGTTGTTTCAAGCTCCATCGGAGCATGGGTGGTCATGGCAGGTCCTGGTGTCAGGGTATGGCTTGGGGCCTTGGAACTAGGGAGGGGTTCTCCTGAAGCTATTAGTGTGGTGAGGTTAATCCCTCTGAGGGGACTTTGAGCAAGGTGGAAGGCTGGGCGAGTGACACGCATCACTTCCCAGCTGTTGCTGCGTCTCGCAATCTCAAACCAAAGGCCATAAAGGTGGCTGAGGGCTACTTTGGCACCCTTCCAAGTGACATAGTAGCCAGTCCATGGTACGTTGTCTGTGTGTATAGTGAAGAAGTCAATGCCATCGTTGAATGTAGTCATGGAGGGAACATTTTTCTCTTGATCTGGGAGCAACTCAAATGGACATTTGAGTGCTGCCAGTCCTTCTACAGTTGGTGTGGCGAGTCCTTTGTACCTCCAGTCTCAAGCTGTAGTCATATTGAAGAAAATTGATATATTCTTTGATGAGTGTGTGGTTTGGGGTCAAGGGTTCGAGGTGCTAAGCTTGTTCTAATGTCACCAACTGGGGGCGGTGTCGCTGAGAAATTGTTTCATGCGCGAGACGTGCACACTGAGTCGAGCAAGACGACGAGTTCTTGCGAGAATCAGGGTTCTCAGTGACAACACAGCAAAGGCTAGTGTGTACCGTGGAGAGGAAATATGATGAATAAGTCTTCATGTATGAAGACTCAGAGAGATGAGAGGATTTCTGAGACGACTGCTTGATTTCCTGCAAGCCTACAGTTCTGAAGCTGAATCCAGTGATATTTCACAAGAGAACAAGCTTAGGGCTTGTTCCCTTCTACTGACAGGTTTATATAGACAGATATGTCCTATATCAAATGGTAGACATGAGGTAGCAATGAGACGATTGGAACTGGAACACGCTGGAAGGTAGTGATGCATGCGAGGCAGATGAGTCATGAGAACACGCAGGAATTGTGAGGCTAGTCTGGGTAGGCTTGTCCAGTTGCCGGTCCGGTCTGAGGTACTGGTACTTGTGACAGTGCCTCTCTGGTACCTGTTACTGCTTTGGACTCTCCTACTTGCCCATGCCATCCTAGATGTCTATTGACTCATCTTCAAGCTTACCCCTCACTCTTGAACTGGATTGTTCAACAGTGAGTCTTGACAGGTGCACCCACACATCAGTGACACATTTTCTGCCTTAGTGACATGCTTGCCATACCCCACTTGGAAGGAGTGGAAGGAGGGGGCTAGAAAAAATATTTTATATATCACATGTAAACCCCACACATGAATGCAAATCACACCAAAAAATAACTCATATTTGAAATAGACTCATATTAGTTTATTATGTCACTTACATCACACCTGTCATTCCTGTCACTCCCAGAAAATCCCAAAATCCAAGTTCAAGTTCAAGATTCAAGAATTCTTGGTTGGTAAAAGGGGCCTTACACTCCACATCCAAGTCAGAGTCATCAACAGGACATGCATGTTTGTCATCAGAACCATCAATATAAATGATTTCTGTAGGCTTGGCAGTCCTGCCATGAAATCAAATTGGCTTCATGAATTCTTGGGCTTCTTGAATAATGGTATTGAACTTGGTGTTTGTGAGTGAGCATGCTGACATGGCATAACTATGGGTGGCCTTACCCCAAGCCATGTTGCAGAAATTAGTCTGGTGCATGGAGTCTTTGCTAGTGTAGAAATTGAGAGTTCAAGGGAGGGTTACCACCTTGCCTTTGTTAGCACAGGCCATTGCAATGGTCAATGTCCTGGTGGCAACCAGAGTTAATGCCCTCTCCACCTATAAATGATCAGAATAGCCCTGCAAGCATGATATATGATACTTATCAAGGAAGTGGCCAAGACTAACCCACCAATCACCCCAGGAGTGGGATTGTCATGAAGGTTGAAAACCTTTGCAGAACCTTCAATAGCTGTGAGGTGGGTGGTGAATTTCTGGAGGATGAAGGGACCATGAAAGAGCCCCTTCCATTTCTAAGAAGTGTTAAGTAATTATTAGACATAGAGCATTTGGAATCATCACATTCTTCATCCAAATCTCATAGATCTTCTTGGACATTGAGGAACACCAGAAGGACAGTGATGCTGGTGGATCCAATAACATTACACCACAAGTCAGCAATGTGTTGAACTGTCTGAAATGTATTTTAGTATCATTGTAGAGCCAAACCAGTCACATACCTTCCAATAGACTGCAGTGGACATCAGGAAAAATGAAAATGCTATGTAGTGCTATATAGCTACCATAGCATCTGTAGCAACTTTACAACCATCGAGGTTTCATGCCTACATAGCAACCACCAAACTCTATATAGCTGCCACCAGGGTTATATAGAGCACCATTGACTACATTTCTTCCCATCATCAACCATACCTATATAGCCAACCACATGCTTATGTTCTACTGATTGCAACATTGTTATGATAAACAACTCAGGCACTTAAATTCACACAAATGTCAGGAAACAATATATATTTCACATATCAACACTAACTAATATTTTTGAACTACAGTTGGATACTCACCTCCGTGGTGCTGTTCCGGCTCTCATGCACGGCACTTCTTGGGACTGCTGTTACACCATTTTCCTTTTACGTTTACTTCTTACCTTTTGCTATGGACTGCTTGCTTTCGTATGCCCCTTTACTTACTGGTCTCGTGATCTCTTATGTCTTGTGATCCCTTCTGTGCTATCATGTGATCCACACACATCCAGGTAACACTGGATTGCTGTTACTTTCCCTTTGTTTGGGTCTCTTTCCGTTTATATTCACTTCTTAGTTTCGACTGTGCAATGCTGCGCACCTACTGTGCAGCACAGTTACTTGGTTCTGACTCATTCATGGCCTCATTCCTATGACTCCTACTTATTATGACTCCTACTATACTAGTAGCACAGTCAAAGCGCAGCTATTGCTGCGCTTCTCCTGTATATATAAGCTCAGTACTTTGTGACCAAAGCCCTAAGCTTGGTCTCTTGTAGAATCCAACCTACTCTTGTCCAAACATATTCACCTGCAACCCACTTCACTCTCACAAACTTAACTCACAACCACCTCTCCATTTCATCAACTCTCAACACACCATCCACCATCTACTCTTTGCCTTTCCCTTCCTTCCCTAAGAATCTCTCTTCACTCCCCTGAGAAGAGCTCTCCTCCTTTAAGACCTACCTTCCTCTACTCTCTCTGCATTGTTCAAGGTCCCCGATGGACTTGAACGCATATAGCTAGTGGAACCAGCCCTAGTCTATCCCATTACAAACTTACCCTAGCTTCTCAACGGACAGAGTCGTACTAGAAAGGGTCTATTGGCCATAACCTGTTTAGCATAAAACACTTTGACCGCTGCAGGGATCCTTACTCATTATACACGGGAACCAGCACGTTTTGTGAACACCTCTCTATCATCGACTTGTTTTCCGCTTGAGAACTGACACAGCTAGTTACCGTGACAACCTGCGCCCATAGCCATTGTTGTCATTTGCGTATGCATTCTAAGTGGTGTCTTGTCATCGCTCCATATGTCCATTTCTCCCCCCGAGCACTTGACGAAAGGCCAGAGAGTATGAGAGAGTGCACAAAAATGAAAAGGAATAACGCACCTGTTCACTGTTCATTGGCCTGTGCCTGGGAGCGAGGGCCACCTTCTCTCGTTTCTTGGACTTGGACAGTGGTGTCGGTGGCTTTGTCGCAGTAAGAGGAGGCATCAAGGACGATGCAGAAGACGGCATCAGGGTACAGGTGAGTTGAGACGTGAACGTGTGTTCAATGTTTTGAAGCCACGCAAAGCCTGTGCCAAGGAAAGCAGAGGGGAGTGACAAAAAAATGAAAAGCAAAAGAAAGGGTAATGCACAGAATGCGTAAGACACTCATTGAAGACGCCAAGCATGGTTGTACTTGTCACTGTGACAGTGAGATTGTGCAAGTAAAAGGAAACCCAAAACGCACATTGACGAGACCTAGGGAAAGGGTTGCACTTTTGTTTTCTGTGATGTGCCCATCCCCTGAAATACCATTTCCTGCGTGCAGGAGCTCGCTTTTGGTTCAAGCATACTTTACCTTCAAGCAACATGTGTTTTCCCCCACACGCGATTTAGTTGTTTTTTTTTCTTTCACTTAAATACAAGTCCTCTCATATGTCATTGTCGTCCCCATCGTCACCACTGCAGTAACACAGAAGAAGGGAGTGAGAAGGCAGCTTGAAGGCCAACAAGAGGCTGTTTAGTAGGAAGGAGAGGGGAGATGATGAGAGAGTGCGTGAAAATGAAACAAAAAATGCACCCGTGGAAACAACATGGCACGGGAAAACTCAAAAACTCGAATGACTTGGGTAATAGCTGGTGAAAACTTGATGAAACTGGCAGCTTGAGAGTCTTGAACTGGGACCATGGGGAAGGAAGAGTGGGCAGGAGAGGGGAAAGAGGGGAAGAATGATGGCAAAAGAAAATAAACGTGATTAGTAAAAACAAAGAGGCTGTCATCAAAAAAGGTTTGAAGTCGATGAGTTGCACATATGCATGTTGGCCTTTTTTACCTTGTGCCTTGCCATCACATGTCAACATCCCATTGCATACTCACATAGACAAGCAAGCAGCATTTTTCACGCATGACCACTCTCACTTGCATGTTCCCCATGTGCTCTCTCCCCTCTCCTCTCCTTTGCACTGTAAGGTGAGTTGTGCAGGCTTGGATGTGGATCATGGCGGACTGGCCAATGCTGACCAAGCATCACCCACACCCACCGTGAGAGACAAGTCAACAAGTCAACAGCCGAATGCCCAACATGTGTGCCCCACAACTCCCACTCTCCCACCACCATGTCACACATGCAAGCACACCATGCCCTCTGCCTCTTGCCTCTGATGCACACACTCGCTCCTCTGCCTCTGACGTCGCTACCACCCACACGCACCTGTATGCATACCCCCATGCTCACCCCCATGTGCATGCTCGCTCACCCGCATGCCTGCCACTGCCTCATCAGGCAGAAGTCCTCAATACTTGAGACCTGGCCGACCACCCCTTCATGGCATTTTGGCCATGCCGACTAGTGCCCATTCGTTGCTACAGCCCCCTTTACTATACCCTTCCAAAGCCTAGCTTCGTTACACCTGTCACCTCAACACCGCGATCACATGCGTCCATACCCATTTATCTCAGAATACATTTCCCTCTCTTTAGCTACCCTCATTCTAGGATACCATTTAGTCTAGCTCCAGTCCCAATGTACATAAAAACCAACCTTTGTCTCTAGGACGAAGGCAATAAAGGAAGGAAATAGAAAGAAAGCAAGAAAGAAACCCTTTTACCCCCACTTCGACCGACTCATGCGCATGGCTGCCTCCCATCAGGAGAGGAGAGGCGAGAAAGAAAAACAGTGTCATCAGGGGAGAAGGAGAGGGGGGGGATGGGAAAGGGGAGAGTGGGTTGGGGAGGAGAGGAGAGGACAACAGCCAATCAGTAAGGCTCGATAGTGCAATATAATTATAATAACCAATGGTCTCCATAGAGCAATGTAACGAGCAATTGTCTCCATAGTGCAATGTAATAAACTGATTGTCTCCATAGTGCAATGTAGTAAACTGATCATCTCCATAGACAACCATAATTTCAGTCATCCTACATAGTATGTTGTTGTGCTATGGTGTCTATGGTGTCTACAGAATTAAGCGGTGTCTATGGACCAGACTGGTTTTTCCTGATGTGATGTTGTGATCTTGTACTTGTAAGTGTTGGTTTCATCCCAGATCTTCTGCATTACCTTGACTGACTGCTTGACAGGCACATCCCAAGGGTCAGTGGTTTGACCAATGAATGCCATATATGTCACAATGAATGTATGGTGGAACCATTGTGGTTTGATCTAGCTTGGAAGCTCCTCATTTCAAGGCTTGTCGGAAAATTGGGAGGGCAATTATAATGGATTTTATTGCATTATATTGTGATTATATTTAAATATAATGCTATAAAATCCAATATAATTGCCCTCCCAATTTTCCAACACTTTTTGGATGTCATGTTGCTGGACTTCAAGGGCTTTTGAACTATGAGTCACTGATTGGGATAATGACTACCTCACTGGTGACCCACTTCTTTCCCTTAGGGGGGCTGTTAATTGTGACCTCCCATTCCTTGCCCTTTGTCTCATCATTGTCTGAGAGACCACCATCATCATACATAGAAAGCTCAGGCACCAGCTTGGCCTTTACCTTAACTGGGCTTGATGCTTGAGAACTGATAATTTTGACATTATCAGGGAGAACAGAAGGTGCCAACAAGTGACTAGGGCCACTTGTAGGCAAGGAAAATTCAGACTTAGTACAGCTGGAGGTGGATCTAGGAGTTTGAAAGGTAGGCTTAGCAGTGGCAGGGATTGTGGCAGCCCACTTGTCAATGCATTTTTGCTTTCTTGGTGAGGCGTCACTAAGCATCCAATAGAAAAGGGTCAATTGATCAAGTGTCAGCAGTGGATACATGAGAGAATCAATAAGAGAATTTACCTGCCATTGATGTCCATCTGATTCGGGTTTCCACTATACATGGCCTTCACCATATGACTGTACTTGCTCTGGGTCCCCTCAATCCTGTTTTCTTTGACTTTCTTTGCTGAAATGTTGATCTCATTGCATATCTGCTGTTTTTTCATGACCCTTCCAATGTTCCACTTCCACTGTGACCTTCTGAACAATTTGAACCTTTATGTTTTTTGGGAGGAGGTGATGGTTCATCACTTTCAACAGCCAAGTCACCTGCAGCAAAAGGTTCAAACAAGGCTCTGTCATGGTTGTCACCCACCTCGATGTCACTTGTCTCTGTGACAGAGGTGAGGATGGAGTTTTTGCAGTTATGGTGGGGTGGCCATGGCTTTGGAGTGAATTGTGGACAGGGAGTAGTGTCCTCATTGACCATGTCATCATGCTTGAATTTGGCAGTGTGGTTGATGCTCTGTTGCTGGGCCTCAACATGAACTACCTTCATGTGAGCTTTGTTGGACGAAGGCTCAGTCTTGTATATGAAAGACTGAGGAAAAAGGAACGGTGGTATCAACACGGCATTCTAACTATCCGGTCCGTTCGGTCCGTTTCTCTGCCACGTGGTGGCTGCGTTTCCAACACGCCCCCTCAGCCCTAGTGGCATATTCCCATCTCCTGCATAAAATGCTCATGTTTCTCTCGACTCAGCCCCTTCGTCAGCACATCCGCAAGTTGTTCCCCAGTAGGGATGTAGGCGAGTTCGACTTCGCAGAGCTCGACTTTCTGGCGCAGGAAGTGGTGTCTCACTTCAATGTGTTTCGTGCGGTCATGGAACTCTGGGTTCTTTGCGATGGCGATGGCTGACTGGTTGTCGATATGGAGAGTGGTGGGGAGATGTGTGTCTTCACCCAATTCGGTGAGTAGACGTCTCAGCCAAATGGCCTCTTTAGAGGCATGTGCTCCTGCAATGTATTCTGCCTCGGTGCTCGACAATGCAACCGAGGCTTGTTTCTTTGAGCTCCAACTCACAGCCCCTCCTGCCAACATGAAGACGAAGCCTGATGTGGACTTGCGATCGTTCACGTCGCTGGCCCAGTCTGCATCCACGTACCTGACTAGGGTTGGCTGAGTCCCGAGACCGCGTTGGAAGACTAGGCGTTTGTCGCTTGTGCCTCGGATGTATCGGATGGCGCGGTCGAGTGCACGTTGATGGTCATTTCCGGGGCACGCAGCGTGTCGTCCAAGGGCTGCGACAGTGAAGGCGAGATCAGGTCAGGTGCCTAGCATGAGGTACATGATGGCTCCGAGTGTGCATTGGTAGGACTTGACGTCCACATCCGGTGCGTCCACTTTCAGGAGGTGTTCATTTGCTAGCATGGGGGTGCTGATCGGTCGAACGTCCGACTTCCCTAGGCGTTGAAGAACTTCTTCAACGTATTTCTCCTGAGAGAGTGCTATCCAGCCCTCTTCCCAGTTTCGCGTGACGTGTACACTGAGTATCCAGGTTATCTCCCCTAGGTCCGTCATCTGATACTTCTGTTTTAGTTTGTTTTTGTCAATGTTGATGGAATCTAGGTCATCAGAGACCATGGTGATATCATCAACGTAGAGCGCAATTATGGACAGGCGCTTGCGGTTACGACGGACGAAGATGGCGTGGTCGGCATCAGTGTGGGTGTAGCCCATGTCACCTAGTGAGTCTTTGATGTTCTCATACCAGACTCTCCCCCCTTGCTTAGTCCCATAGACGGCTTTGAGTAGTTTCAGTACCATGCCGTTTGGAATGTCGAAGCTGGGAGGTGCATCCATGTAGATTTCATCTTTCAGCTCTCCGTTCAAGTATGCTGACTTGACATCCATCTGATGGACCTCTAGGTTGTGCACAGCGGCTAGGGCGAGGATCGCACGTAGGGACGCGAGTTTCGCGACGGGCGCGAAGGTTTCGTCGAAGTCGATACCTTCGATCTGGGTGAATCCCTGCACGACAAGGCGAGCTTTATATTTGATTATTGTTCCGTCCGGTCCCCTCTTTATTTTGAAGACCCATTTGCTGCCAACTACCTTTCAGTTTTGTGGCCGCGGGACAATTTCGAACACATCCATGGACTCGAACGCGCGACGCTCATTGTCGCAAGCCATTTCCCATTCCGCCGCATCAGGGTGGGACATGGCTTCCGCGTACGTTTTTGGGTCAGTGGTCACATCAATGTGTGCCACGTTTCCTCGTTCGGTACATTTCTTACGTTGCATGTACGATGTGGTGGAATACCGGGGGTCGTCATCACGAGTTGGTGCGCGTATGGTACGCCTCGGTCGTCTGGAAGTGGGCTGGACAGGTACGTTGTCCACTTCGTATGGTGTAGGTTGTACTGCTTGTATTGATGGCTGGGCAGGTGGAGCGGTGTCGACCGCACGTTGCGGTTCGGCGCGCGGTGGTAGTTCCGCCTCTACCGTCAGTTGTGGGCCTTCCGCCCCCTCAATCTCATTTTCCACCCCATCTGCCTGTTCATTTTCGCTGTCTGAGTCGGATTCGAGGACTGTCCGCTCAACGTGCGGAATTGCTGGGCCCCCTTCATCGAATACGACGTCGCGCGATTCAAGGATGCGGTGAGTGGGCCAGTGGATAAGTTTGTAGGCTTTCCTCTGGGGAGCATATCCCAGGAGTGTGCACACCAGTGACCTCGCATCTAACTTGGTGCGTTTATCCTCCGGGATGTGGACAAACGCACGCGCGCCAAAGACGCGAAGCCGTGAGAGGTTGGGTTTGTTCCCGCTCCAGGCTTCCTCGGGTGTCATGTCATCGAGTGCACGTGTGGGGGTGATGTTGTGGATATGCGCCGCGTATTCAAGGGCATGGAGCCAGAAGGACTCGGGCAGCGAGGCGTCCGTGAGCATTGCCTGGACTTTGTCCAAGAGCGTCTGGTTCATACATTCCGCGACCCTGTTATGCTGAGATGTGTCTGGGGTGGTGAGTTCCAGCCTAATTCCTTTCTCTGTGAGGAACTTCTGAGACTCTTTCCCAGTGTATTCGCCCCCTCCATCGGAGCGGAGGACTTTCAGCCGCTGACTGGTTTCGACTTCAGCACGTGCCGTGAACGCTTTGAGGTCCTCAAGTGTGTCGGATTTGAATTTAAGTCCACCAACAAACACTTTCCTCGACTTGTCATCCACAAAGGTGACAAAGTACTCATGACCCTGGGGTGTTCTAGTGGGCATCTTCCCACAGATGTCGGAGAAGACGTGGCCTAACACGACATCAGCGCGCATTTCCGTCGCCTTCAAGATTTCGAGGCGCGTTTGCTTTCCCTTCAAGCAAGGCTCACAAATACTGGTGGTGAGTCGCTTTCCGGTAATCTCCATCCCTTTCACCATCCCTTTCTTCAGCATCCGGGTTATGGTGTCGGTATTCAAGTGGCCGAGACGCCGGTGCCAAACATGTAGGGAGGCCTTGGATGTTTTGAGGCGCGCGGTGAGGGCGACTGCATATGGCTTGTCGCCTTCCGTGGGGAAGTGGTCCAGCGTTGCGATGCGCGCGGACAGGGACTTGGGGGAGGATATGGCCATGACGTATAGTGTACCGTGTAGGGACCCTTCACATATAAGCTGGTTCTGTTCATATATGCCACATGTCTGACTCTGGAATCGCACTTCTGCGCCGCGTCGAGCCAGATGGGAAACTGACAAGAGATTTCCATGTAAGTCTGGGACGTGCAGGACGTCGCGGAACATAACGTTGCTCCACGCGCCGTTTGCATGCATTCGGACTTGTACTTGGCCGACTCCAATCGCAGGAATAGAACTATTATCTCCAAGCATGACTTGAGTTGGGTTTGGGAGAGTGGTATATTGGTTGAACCATTCACGGTGAGAGGTCATTATGCGAGATGCCCCAGAGTCGATGAGCCAACTGTTAGTGAGGTTGGCTGTTCGAAGTTCATCCTGGGTCTTTAACGCGTGGGCGGTGGTCAGGTCAGGATCGTCCCCAACTGCATGGTATAATCTAATAACATAGTCAGGATCTGGGACGTTGGCGATCGCGGCGCTGGTAAGTGTCAGCGATGTGGACATCGGTGATCCTGGCGCGCTAGCATCAGTGGCTGTGACTTTTGCCTTCTCGGTGGGTTTCCCGTGGAGTTTCCAGCACTCCGTTACTTCGTGTCCCTTGCGCTTGCAGTGGGTGCACTTTTTGTTATTTTTCTCGCTTTGGTTGTTTTTATTTTTCTCCTTTTTACCCGCCTTGGCAAAGTAGGCCGCTGCAGTGGTACCAGTCGCGCGGATCCGGCGTTGTTCGTTCGCCAGGATTTGGCCAATGACATAGTCAGTACTGAGCTTGTCGGAAGGCATGGAATACAGTATGGTTTTATGAGTTTCCAACGTTTCCGGGAGTGCAATGATGATCATCCATGCGAGAAGGTTTTCGGGTATCGGGTATCCGAGTGTTTCAAGCGTGCATGCGAGCTGCATTTTGTGCTCGAGCTGGGGAGCCATTGCTTCGGTGTCCGAGAGGGTGGTCAGATATAGGTCTGACAATAAGTGGGTGACTTGTTGGTCACCTTGCCCTTCGAATCGAATTGAAAGCTTTTTCCAGCACTCTGTGGAACCTTTTACGCCAAGTATTGTTTTGAGAGCGTGCCCTCGTACGGACATAAAGATTTGGGCGCGCGCTTTGCGGTCCCTTGCTGTCCAGTCGGCGGCGGCATCGGGGTCGACGTTTGTGTCCGGTTTCTTTTCAGTTCTGTTTACGATGTTTAACAGATCTGTTGCTTCGAATATTGCCTCCATTACTCCCTTCCAGTCAGCATATTCATCTGCACCGTCTTGGAGGATCGGCACATCATGACGTTGGAGTTTGGTTCTGCCCATTTTTCCCGTGGCTCCACCTGTGGGAGAGCTCTTTCCTTTCGAGGATGAAGGCGCTGGGGATGATGCTGAGGAACTCATGTTATGTTGTTACGAAATGTTGGCTGTTTATGGAAGTGATTTAGCTTTCAGAGACAGACAGGTCTCATAATCTGTTGGACGAAGGCTCAGTCTTGTATATGAAAGACTGAGGAAAAAGGAACGGTGGTATCAACACGGCGTTCTAACTATCCGGTCCGTTTGGTCCGTTTCTCTGCCACGCGGTGGCTGCGTTTCCAACAAGCTTTTGCTTCGCATTCCTGTCCAACCTGAGCCATGGTTTGATGCCATGCAGGCCTGGTGATGTTTCCTGGGTTAGCTGTCTTATTTCCTGACCTGGTTTTCATCTGACATTGACAGCAGTTGTAGGTATGACAATGTGGTTAAGAGACACAATGTTGAATGTTTTTGAAAGACATAATTTCACTTGTTCTTCCTTGCTCCAGAAATGGCAAGTGCCCCCACCAACTTGGCTCCTCAAGGCAATTCCCATCAACTCCATGATTGTTTTCAAACACAGATGTAAAGTTTCCCTTAAACTCTGACTTCCTAATTACCCCATCCACTATCAACCCTGCATATCCTTATTGTAAGCCATCTTAGCTTGGACAGTCACTCCATTCTTAGCCTTGCCAAGTTGTCACCATCACACCCCCAGTCCTGCCCACTGCCACCTCTTGTTCATCTGCACCTGCTTTGTCTGCCAAGCTCTTGTGGTCTCCATATTTCCTGCCACTGTAAGGCAGCATGCATGCATGCCTGTGCTGTGAGAGGAAGGTGTTTGCCCAAGGGGATGGTTAGACTTTGAAGTTGAAGAGTGAAGGAAGAGAGTGGGATGTGATAAGAGAGAGCCAAGAAGGTGACACAAGTGGGGGAGTGAGATAAAAACAGCAGGACCTGGGAGACAAAAGCTGTTGGTAGCATGGCAGTGGTCATGAACAAGGATACAGGCAGGGGTGAACACAAGGAAGGAGGAACACCATCTGGAAGAGGACAACAGTGAGCAACATGGGAGGATGATGACAACAAGTGGCTGGGATGAGGTGGCAACCAGGGCTGGCCTGGAACTACAGTGAGTGGGGAGAAGACAGGGCAGCAGATGAGGTTGAGGGTGTGAGGACGATGATAGATCTGGGCAGACCCCAGAACAGTGGCAAGGCACAGGAATGGGACTGAAGTGATAGAGGGCATGGATGATGAAGGTGCAGTGATGACAGTTAGGTGAGACGGGGACAAGGTAATGGTGTGAGACACCAATTGTCAGTGACTGAGACTGGAGCCATGGGGTGGCAGAGCATGAGATGGGGACAATAGGGCTATGTGGTCAAGAGGCGGCATGACTGCTGAGGCTAAGTCAGGCCAAACTGAGTGTGCAGGGGTCAAGACTGAGGAGGACCAAGACTGGGGTGGTGGAAGGTGTGGTTTGGTGAAAGTGCAGCAATGGTGGCTAGTGAGACAAGGATGCAGGCAGTGGCATGGGGTGATGGGGTGATAAGTGATACCAAGGCCAGGCTAATGGGGTCAACAAGTGTTGTGATTCCCCCTTGTTTGTCACTAACCCTTGTTTCTATTTTCGCATACTACCCTCATCCCCTTGGTTACTGTTTCATCCCTTGATACTGATTGACAGCTGTCGTTTCACCTACCCTTGTGTTTCATCTGTTGTTTGATCCCTTTTTGCTATTGGATTAACTTTATCTATTGTTCCACATATGGTACTGTACAGCCTCGCTAGATACAGTATTTAAGCACCTGTAAAAGCTGGGGAATGCCCCAAGCTTAGCTTTGTCCCATTTCCTGTTGCATCCCTTGCCCTGTATAACTCTTTCAATCACAACTTGTGTTGTACTGGCTTACACTCTGCTTGACCTGAGCTCGTTACAAGGGACCTTTGTGTTCCTCTTCCTCCTCTGCTTCTCTCTCATCATCCTCCTCTTCTGTGAAACCAGGAGATCAACTCTGTCTGTGGACTAGGTCATCTTTGACTTAGTCTTGAGATGCTAAGCCCTTGATCTGGTCTCTTTGAGCCGGCCCCCACTGAACCCTTGAATCAAGTAACAGGGACTTGGCCCCACTGAACCCTGAGCTAATGCTCCAATGGCTGCAATGCTGTAACACAAGCTAAGCTTCCTTACTCCATTCTGGAGATCAATCTCAAATTACCACCAAACCACTGGATCATCATCCAACCTAGACCCTCTCCAGACCTCCCCCAACATGTTGTTGGAACTGCCACTTGGTACAGCTTCCATACCTTCCTCTGTTACATCACCACTGAAAACAACGAAGAATTACCTGTTGAATTTATCAACAACCACTGGTTCGAGCTACAACTCAGAAGAGGACAGCTCTACACTCATCAGGACTCAAAACTCATCAGAAATAGCCTTGGACTAGGCTACTGGAGGGAAGACGACCCTCTCTACAAAACTTCATCAGAATCAGAAGGCAACTCCCCTGAACCTCCTGAACCAGAACCACAGAACCCCCCAGAATCACAAACACCCTTTGAATCCCCTGAAATAGAAACAGAGAACCTTCCTGAAAATCAGGAACCCATTGAAACCCCAGAAACTGAACCACAGAACCCCCCTGAACCCATCATGGCAGCCCAACCCCAAATCACTGCACAAGCTCCCCAGATTGCTGCTCAGGCCCCCCAAGTCGCCGCTCAGGCCCCCCCAGTCACTGTTCAGGCCCCTCCAGCTGCCCCAGCCCCAGCACCACAAGGAGCCAATGGCTCTCTTAGTGGCAAAGAACCTACAGCATTCACAGGGGAAAGAAACAAAACAAAACACTTCATCATGGAGTTCAACCTGTATTGGGGCCTCAACAATGACAAGGCAGTCATGGTCTCCCCCTTCAAATGAACAATGTTAGCCCTCTCCTATATTCAGGGAGAAAAGGTGGAGGGATGGGTCAATTTGCAAGCAACTGCACTCAGGGACAAGGTGAACAGAACCCAAAACCCTGTCAACAGGAACAACGAAGCATTATGGAATGACTTCATAATGGATTTCATGTTTAAGTTCACTAACACGGAGGAGAAGGAAGATGCTCAAGCAGCCCTTGCCAAACATGAGATGAAAGAGTCCCTGGATGACTACATTTCCACCTTCGAACAACTCTTGGCCAAAATGGGATGGCCAGAAACTGATGTAATCACCATCGAAAGTTTCAAGAATGGACTCAAATGTGGACTTTATGCTGCAATTCTTAACAAAGACATTGTCAAGACACATACTACTGATCACTAAGGACTCAGGAGCAGGTGGGCAAGGGTCAGAACAGACGGTACATGGCATAGATGGTGTTGAACAAGAGGATGAGCCAAATGACTAGAAGGTACCAGATGGGGACTGGTATGTGTTGCAGGAGGCAGAGGCAAAGGTTGGAGGCCAGTGCAGCGAAGGGGCTTTAGACAAGGTGGTTGTTGAAGAGTACCTTGAAGATGAGGGAAGACTTTAAACTGAGTGGTTGCAGGGGAGTACCCAGGAGGATGAGAGTATCACAAATGGACAGTCTGATGACTGCCATGCTACATTGGGGCTTATATACTAGTTACAGGTCTGAGTATGAACTACAGAGAATAACTCAGACTCTTTGGACTGCTCCAATCAGATTCTAAGGGCATAAACATGTTGTGTCAGACCTATGGGTGACTCAGGACAATTAGGGAGACAGTGGAGTGATGATATCATAATGACATCATTTGTGGAATGCTTGGTGAGTGTATGATGTCATAGTGGAGTTGCTCAGTCAGCTATGATGTCAGTGGCACTCTATGACATCATGTAGATTGTCCCAAGAGATCTAGTAGTCCTTCCAGTGTTTTGGTAGCAAGTGGCTGAGTGGCCATGTGGCTAGCATGTGGTAGGTTACTCTGATAGGAAGGAGGGTGCTTTAGCGAGTCATGGGAATAAGGGTCCTTTGCGATGTATGCTTGTTAGAAAGGAGAAGTTGGTTGGGAACAGAGGTGGGTAGAGGGTATGAAGAGAAAAGGGGTTTTCTCAAGTTACAAAAGGACAATGCATGATCAAGGCCTGGCTTTGGTTCACAACAGATGTCAGGCCCACCACTCTCCAAGAATGGAAGGAGTGTTGAGATCTGCACTGCCCAGAGTCTCAGGTGTGTTGTGATATGATCACAACTTGGATGCATTGATGTGTCAGATCACCCAGACCAGGCATCACTGGCTTAGCTCATACACTGCAGCACACATTAGTTACACTGATAGAGTGATCTAGGACAATTGGTAGCTACTTACAACTGATCCTTGGACTTACTTAGTGATCCATGATGGTAGTTAACTGTACTGCATCCAGTGGCGGTCTCAGGTACTTAAGAATGCCGCAAAGTATGTAGATCACTTCAGTTTTGTGTCAACCAAACTGAAGTGAGTATTTGCACTATGATATCTTATCTCAAAGTACTGATGATGCGTTGTAGCTATTGTCTGATAGGTACATTAATTATATGAGTTTTGTGTCAACCAAACTGAACTATTGTCTGATAGATCAGCCTGTGATCTTATCATCTGCTGCTATCTAATCACACATACTGTGTCTATCTTCAACAGGTTATGGGCCCTGCCCATATCTAAAATCCACAGAGATCACCACACATGTTTGTTCCTATAACACCTCCCTTCCCCACAAACCTCTGTTATCAGACGACATCTTACTCCCTTGGTCCCTGGAACCAAAGGATTGATGTGTGCACAGTTACATCATGTGTCAAAGATACTGATTTGATCTCTAATTGATCCAGCTATAATTGCTCTGCTGGTCCAGATTGGCAATTCACCCTATTACATCATATGGCACCCATATTCACTATCCCTTTGGCAACACCCCTGGAGATCTTAGATTCCTCAAATTGGACTACTTGGTCATTTCGCTTTGAGGCCATTACCCAAATGAATGGTTTCTGGCATCATCTTATCAATACAAAGCCCTCTGGAGATAGCACTTGGGATGTTGAAGAAGACATACTGTTAGGTGTCTTCCAGCTCCATCTCCAGAAAGACATATATGCAGAGATAAGCGATAACACCAAGTTCAGCACCTGTAAACTCAAGTGGGAACAACTTAAGATTACTTGCATCGGTGTTGGATCTATGTCCCTACATAACTCTTGGACCACCCTCATGCGTTTTGATCTAGATGACACCAGCCCAATGTTCCCACAACTACAGAAATTGAATGATACTAGGATCAATCTTCAGAACAATGACATGCCTGTCACCGATCTCCACATCAGTCTCACTCTAATTCAGGTACTACCCAGCTCCTACTCTGGTCTCACACAAGCTATCCTCGGCTCTAATCTTCAAAACAAGCTTTCCCTGAAAGCCATTCAGGAGCACATTCTCAATGAAGAGAGTCGTCGGGCCGGCTCCTCTGCTTCCCTTAACAAAGTTGCTCTGGTCAAGAAACAGGATGATAAGAACAAAATAAAATGTTATTATTGCAAGAAAGCTGGTCACAAGAGTCCTGAGTGCCAGAAGAAGAAAAAAATGAGGAGGAGAAGGTGAAGAAAGAGAGAGAGTCTGGCGCAGACACTAACAGAAAGGTCAACGCACACATAGTAGAGACTACTGCTACTATTATGGAGATCTCGGATGATGAAAATGACATTCACATTTCCCTTTACTCAGCAACCAGATTGCGCTGGATGATTGACTCAGGAGCTACCCATCACATCAGTCTGTTCTGGACCAACTTCATCACCTATGCTCCAGCCACTGGATCAGTTAATCTTGGAGGTCATGCAATCATCAAGTGGATTGGGACCGGATCTGTATCCATCCTACTGTCCGGAGGAATTGGGAAGTTTCTATTAACACTCACCAATGTCATGCATGTTCCGGAAGCCGACCATGTTACTTCTCAGTCAGCATGTTGCTCCGGAGGGGGGGACATATCACTTTTACTCAGAATGGATGCCAAATCAACTACAAAGATCGGAAAGTCACGCAAAGATACCTGGAGAATAACCTATTCTATATTGACTTCTCATCTCTGGCCCTACACGTGCAAGCAGGGGTGCTACTGCTCAACATCTGGCATCAGCGCATGGGACATATGTCCTCACATGTGCTAATCAAATATGCTCATTCCATCAAGGGAATCTCGCTTAGTTCAGTGGATCGTGATCAGTCACCTTGCCCTGGGTGTGAACTTGGCAAACAGATGCGACTTCCTTTCCTGGCTTCACCTAAGTGATCAGATTGGTGTCTACAGATCGTGCATACTGACTTAGCCGGTCTGATGCAGACCTGGTCTATCCAAGGCGCAACTTATTGGGCAATGTTTATCGACGACTACTCCCATTATGGGGTAGTGTACTTCTTCAAAACTAAAGATCAGTGTGCTGATGCATTTGAAAAGTATCTCATGTGGTCAGAAAACCAGACCAACGATAAGATCAAAGCACTACACTTGGATCATGGAGGGGAGTACTTGTGTTAAGATCTGACAGATCTTAGTACCGACTCTTCTGGTGAAAGAGTTGCTTGATATAGTTCAAGCACTAGACTTCGAACCCTTTGATATTATCTCAGAAAGATTGAATGTAGAAAAGAGAGGGACCTCTTTCAGTTAGAGTCTGCACTATAGTTTTGTTTTAGATCGTGTGGCAAGATAGTTATCTTGGCAAAAGTGTAAGTCGAGCGTAAGGCTCGACTTCTTGGTACTACAGACTATTTATACGATATCTCGATAACTACTGATCCGATTCGTATGAAACTCGGGGTGTACATAGCTGAGAACCAGTAGTATCCAAATACAGAAAGCGCAATTCAGAATGTTAGAAATGACTCACGCGTGAGTCATTCTTTCCTAGTATCAGTAAGCAATCAGTAAGCAATCAGTAAGCAATCAGTAAGCAATCAGTAAGCCAATCAGTAAGCCATCACTAAGCCAGATTGATAAGCGGGCACATGAGTAATCACAGACGAGTCAGCAGAAACAGATGACAGTTCGAGAGTCAAGAGAATCTTAACAACTTGTCCGGTGCCCTCAGATCGGTCTTGGTCAAAAAGGAATTGAGCATAGATTGACAATGCCAGGGTCACCACAGCAGAATGGCATAGCGGAGAGATGGAACCAAACCCTCAAAGACAAGATGTGCACTATGCTACATGGCACCAGTCTTACTCTGGGGTTCTGGGAGCTTGCTACTGACGCAGCAGTCCATATCTACAATCAACACTCCTACACATGTTCTCCATTGGAACACACCTCACTCAGTCTGGATGGATGGACAAGTTCCAGATGTTTCCTATTTTCACATCTTTGCATGTAAGGCGTATGTACACATGCCTGCTAACAAATGGAAGAAGCTCAATCTGAGATCGGTTGAGATGATTTTTGTTGGGTACGAGTCTGGATCTAAGGGTTACTGACTCTGGAATCAATCCACCCAAAAGCTGTTCTTATTGCACGATGTCACTTTCGATGAGCACATACTGCCTGCTAGGGGAGAACTTACTGACATTCCTCCTCCTGCACAACCCTTGGTCTTCACAGGACCGGTTTCTCTCACTGCCCCACTTCCACACGAACTGGATGGCTGTGGACTTAGTCCTGCACCTCTGGAAACCCCACTAGATCCCAATACACCTAATTCACTTTACCTTACCCCTCCCACTCAGCCTGTTCCACATACTCCACCATGCCATGTTCAGCCTGTGTGCCAAGTCCGCTTGCGCCAGCCTCACTCAGCATTGCTGGTACCATCCTTTGGTCCACCGTGTCCACCCTCACCTAGGCGTCTTCAGCCTCATCTGCATCCTAATCCTCAATTTCTCACTTCTAATGCAAATGTGGGGGGGCACCTATTGCATATGGCACTATTAGCGATGGCAGAGGCGATCACTCCAGCTACATTCCGGGAAACGATGTCCTCGGACTCTGCCGATCAATGGAGAGCCATGTTGTTAGGATTCTTGTGTCTCCTTGTTCTCATCTGCTTACCTATGCTCTGGTGACTCATTTCTGTTTACTAATATGTGTGATTATTCATCTGTCTTAGTGATCGCTTATTGATCCGCTGTAAGGAGGATTATGGCTGGCCACGAAATCACGTGCAGAAACACGACGCAACACGACGTGACGCCTATCCTCTCCCTTGCCTCAGCTCGCTTTCATCCCTTGCCAACAGCTGCACACACACACGCACGCACCCGCGACCTCTCTTGTGCCCAACTTCAAGCCCTTTCTACCAACCACGCGTATGCCAAATGCTCACAAGACACGATTGCGTGCCAGGCTGTCCGCCACCGACCGCATTGCAGCCCTTGCCACCAACCACGCACCGACCTCACGAGCACGCCTACCACCTCACACCCGACGTCAAGACCCGGACGACTGCATCGCCCACCCATCGCCATACGCGCACACACCCCATGCTCCGGCACACGCGACGCGTTTCCGCGTCGAGCCTTTCACGATTGCCTAGACCGCCTCGCCCGGTCTCGATTGCCTTTCAAGACTCTACTTCCTTTCATCATCTCATTTCCTTTCATTACATGCCCCCTCTTACTACTCCCCTTCTTGTATATAAAACACCTAGCTACCTTGTAGTAAAAAAAAAAGAAGTCCAGTGGAATCAGAATCTTTTCCCCCTCATCTGTCCACCTCTGCCTGAACCAGAACGACTGCGCGCGACCACTTGTTCCTCCTCTCCCCCCTTCCTCTACTCTTTCTCCTTGGACCGGTCAGCCTTACGATCTCACTCGCATGTCACCGGACGCGCTACACTGCTTACTGATTGATCGGTAATGGCTTACTCACTACTTACTGATTGATGACAGATACTAGGAAAGAATGACTCATGCATGAGTCATTCCTGATATTCTCAAATTGTGCTCTACATATTTGGATACTACTGGTTCTCAGCTATGTGCACCCCAAGGTTCATATGAATCAGATCAGTAGTTGTGGAGATATTGTATAAATAGTCTGTGGTACTGAGAAGTTGAGCCTTACGCTCGACTTACTCTCTCAAACAAGAAACAACCATCTTGTCAAATACTCTATACAGTTTATTGAAGAACTCTAAGTGAAAGAGGCCCCTCTCTTCTCTTACATCTATTCTTCCTGAGATAATATCAAAGGGATCAAAGTCTAGTGCTTGAATTATATCAAGCAACTCTTTCACTAAGAGTCAGCGATAAGATCAATCAGATCTTAACATAATTCAAGCGTACTTACCTTTGCACCAAGTAGGAGCAAAATTTGGATCCCAACTTACGCAGAAGTAGTCATAGGGAGGAACCTGTGTTGATTAGGAACTCCTCCAAGACTTTATATCCTGGAAAAGAAGGATATATAACATAGTCAAATCCATTGGTATTTTTGCCAAGAATGAGCTTGTCGGTATCATAACTGAAAGCTAGGCAAAACTGGAGTCGGATTCAATCAACACTCCATTCAAGACAGGAAGTAACGGAAAATGATATGCACGGTTTAAAGGAAGAACTCGGGACCTTCAAAATGTTTCCTTGACTGGTGTAGGAGCACAGTGGCATCCTACTGAAAAACCAGAAGGAGGATTTTTTGACATTCAATTCAACAACAAAGTCCAACCTGCAGAATACATAAACAATCATTGGTATTTCATTGATTGGGACAAGGACGGGTTCTATGTGCTCGAAGATAACTTCATTGCCAATCCAGAAGAGTTCGGTTTAGGAACCGAAGCTAAGCCCTATACCACTGGGTGGCTGTTTAGGAGCGAACCAGAATGAGACATATCTATTACCAGTGTCAGCGAGCCAAAGGAATCAGAATCTCCTGAAGACACTCCAGTAATCGAAAAGAACAAGGAGCCAATAGACGAGCTCACTGAATGTTTTACCACAGCCATAGATTTGACGCAAGCAGCAACTGAAATAATGGCTACTACCACCCAAATAGTGACACAAACCACCCATTCCACATCTGGGAATTTGTACGCCACTCATCATGGAACCATGTTAGTGCCCAGTGTACAACAAGGAGGAGACCCGCCAGATGGAGGAGCATCAGGTGGAGGAGGACCTCCTGGAGGAGGAGGACCACCAGGTGGAGGAGTACCACCAGGAGGAGTACCGCCCAGAGGAGGCCCACCCAAAGCAGTGATCCCTGGACCAGCAGCTCAAGGAGTCCCTGGAGGGACAGGATCAATGAGAGGACAACCACCAGCAATGTTCACAGGAAATAGAAAGAAGACGATACAGTTCATGAAAGAATTTGAGCTGTATAGGATCATGAATTCTCAAAGCAGCATCATGATAGTGCCATATGAAAGGGTAGCCTGCACCTTGTCCTTTATAAAAGGGGATAAAGTCGATGGGTGGGTAATTCAACAACTGGAAACCTTGATAAGAAGAGTACAAGGAGACCACGCGAACCAATTGCCACCAACTCACCTTCAGGAAGATGAAGATCTGTGGTACCTCTTCTCAATGGACTTCCTAAATCAGTGGCATGATAGTACAACTATAGAAGATGCCACAATGAACATCCAACAACTCACTATGAAGGAAGGAGAATTGGATGACTACATCGCGACCTTTAATCAATACCTACTCATGTCCGGATGGCCTAGAAATACTCAAGGGATGGTCAAACTATTCAGAGATGGGCTTCGAAGAAACTTACATGCCATGATCCTCCAAAGAAGGCCCTTACCTGCAGCTGGAAACCTAGATGCATGGCAAACCATAGCAAGGGAAGAGGTGGCAGCTCTGAATGAAATGAAGAATGCCTTAGGAGTATTCAGGAACCTAAGCTCCAGGGCACAACGACTCAGAAATTGGAAGGAGAAGAAGGCCAAAAAGGATCCTAACGCCATGGACATAGATGTAGTCAGGGCTGTTACGAACCAAGGCCAAGTCCTGGCCGAAGATTGTCCTATTTTACTCAAGAAGAACCTCTCTCACTTTGCATTGCCGACTCCCTTCCATTTTCTGGGCTATCCCCCCTGCGGTACAAGATATTGCTATTGCAAAAGGCACTATAACACGACCAGGCACCAGTTTCCTAATCGGGTAATCATCGCGTGGCAGCCACATGGCCACTCAGCCACCATGGACCCGAAACAGCGGCACAAACTCTTAGAAACTGTTGCATAAATCATCTGACGTCATCAAGGCTCCAATGACATCATGGCTGACTGAGCGACTCCACAGTGACCTCATAGGCTCACTAAGCGCTCCACAGTGACATCATAATGATGTCATCGCTCCACAATGATCAGTAATGCGCTCAGTAAGCCTGAAAGTTGACACAAGCAAGTTTATGCCTCCATAGTCCTATTGGATGGTATCAAAGAGTCTAGAATAGTCCCAGTGCTTTGTAATCGACCCTGTATACTGTATATAAGCCCCAATGAAGCATGGCAGTCGTCAGACTGTCCATTTGTGATACTCTCCACTTCCTGGGTACTCCCCTGCGACTGCTCAGTCTAAAGCCTTCCCTCATCTTCAAGGTACTCTTCAACGACCGCCTTGTTTAAAGCCCCTTGCTGCACTGGCCTCTACTCTTCGCCTCTGCCTCTTGCAACACATACCAGTCCCCATCTGGTATCTTCTAGTCGTTTGGCTCGTCCTCCTGTTCAACGCCGTTTACGCCGCGTACCATCTGTTCCGACCCCTGCCCACCTGCTCCTGAGTCCTTAGTGATCAGCAGTACGTGTCTTGACATCTGGACAGTCTCTCATCATTCTTGTATTGACCAGCCAACGCTCAAGTGTCTACTCCCAACTCCCCCACTCTTGTCAATACCTCCCTGCGTCTCCCTTCTCCTCTCCAGCCCACTCCACGCACCGCTCTTCGCATCCTCACTGAAGACGTCCGATCCCGGTCGACACATCCTCACCCCTCAGCCTCTTGTACTCCCCAACGGCTCCCCCATCGTCTCCTACCACTGTCCAGCCTATCCCAGACAACTTTGTCCCTGTCGGCACTCCCCCTCCAGCGCAGAACGAGCAACAGCAAGCGGACCGTCCTCCCTTACCTGAAGGCTTCCTCGACCGTCCCCCCTGCACAGTATTTCGCTTCCATCCGCACCAGTACTTCGTCCTCCCTACCACCAATCGTCGCCAGGAGCAGTGGCGTCCCCTCCACGACTTGAATCATCAAGACTACCTTGGACGCATCCCTACCTCAGACCAGTTAGCTCGTCGCGCATTCACAGACACCTTCACTACCGCCTTTCGTGCACGCATCGTCCACACTTTTGCGGTAGAACCCTCCAACACTGCCCTTGCCACCCAGTACAATCTCACCCCCTTCGGCATCTGCTCCAACGTCGGGATATACGCCCCGGACGCTGACTTTCCCCTCGGACGCATCGCTTACATTTTTAACACCTCGTTATTTAGGAAACTACTTACCTTGCCTGCTATTTACCGCCCTGCTTACGAGGGCTCGTTTTGCTTATCTATCGTACACGACTTCTTGGACGGACGTCTCGCTTTCGCATACGGCTACTTACACTTCGAGGAGAACAGTAACCGCGTGTCCCTACGTCACTATTCGACTTATACAGTCGACACCATCCGCTTTAACCCCCAGCTACTTCGCTTTTGCTTTACGCCTCGTATTCCCCTTAACCCTCTCGAAATAATTGAGACGGTACCAGCTCGAAACCATAGATCTTGCGCACGGTTCTTAAAAAGTAAGAACCACCCTTGTAACGCTTCAATAAAGATCAAATAAAGATCCTTTGTTTTACTAAAGTGCCACGGGAATACGCTTTAGAAGAAGTCGAGGAAGAAGACGCTACTTACTCGACACATCTTAAACTTAAATCATTATCGAACTGGACCTCCGTCGCATTCCCTGTCACCCACTTTAACCCACTACACGACGTACCAGGAGTTGAACCACCTCACGAAGATTTCCCCCCATCTATTGTTAAAGAGTTCCTTGAAGTCCTTGCCCTTTGGACAACTCTTAAGCCACGACGAACACGCACTATACTTGAAACCCTTAGTCGACTTCTACCACCAGCACG